>CAUYON010200519.1:0-15160 GCA_963573935.1 Arctocebus calabarensis | reverse complement strand
ACTACCACATCTACCCTCTTACCAGCATCCATGTGTGTATATTTAGCTTTCCCTCTGTTACTGTGTTACTGTGCATAATACCTAAGGGCCAGAGAGTTTTATCTCTTTTGTTCATTGATGTACATCCACTACCTCAATCAGTGTTTAGCATATAGAAAGTGCTCAAAAAATATTTGAATGAATGAGTACTATCAGACCAGCAGGCAGAAGTTAGAGAATTTTTCTCCAGAAAAACTTACCTCCCTCTTTAAGATAAAAGATTTACCTGTCCTTACAGTAGTAGATCTCAGTTATCCTAAGTGGTACTTTTTCAAATTTCTTTGAAAAAACACAATAAGAAATTTCCATTTTATGGGATCAACCCATGCATAATATTTATATATGTCGTTTTATTTGTGTATAACAAGTTTCATGAAAGAATTCCCTCTTTATGTGTGATATGCTCTGACGCAGTATTTTCTATTTTGCTCTGTCTTTTGGGGCAAAAATGTTGGTTTCAACCAATTTGATTTCACAAACTACCAAATGGATTCACAACCAGAAGTTTGAAAGAAGACCGCAGAATGTGCCACTAATTGCAAGCCCTGACTATGGAAGGCAGCTACGTTCACCACTGTACCACCAAGGCAACAAGCCCTGCCCATGAACCCAGAGCTTTCTGCTTCAGATGGCTCACTCTTACATAAGAATGGATAACCTGGGATCTCCAGACGTTAAGAAAAAATTCCAACACAGAACAGAAACAAAGACTGGAAAACTCAACACAGACAATTCAAGCAGCAAAAGAAAGGCCAGGCACGGTGGCTTACACCTGTCATCCTAGCACTCTGGGAGGGTGAGCTGGGTAGATTGCTTGCGTTTAGGAGTTGACCAGCCTGAGTGAGAGCCACACCCTGTCTCTAAAAGTAGCCTGTGTTGTGGCCAGCACCTGTTGTCCTAGCTTACTAGGGAGGCTGAGACAAAAGAATTACTTGAGCCCAAGAGTTTGAGGTTGCCATGAACCGTGGCAGCACAGGGTGACAATGTGAGACCCTGTTTCAAAAAAGAAAAAAAAAGGCAGCAAAAAAAAAACCATTAGAAATATTGTTAGAGGGCGGCTCCTGTGGCTCAGCGAGCAGGGCGCCAGTCCCATATACCGAAGGTGGCGGGTTCAAGCCCGGCCTCGGAGGAACTGCAAAACAAAAAAATAGCCGGGCGCTGTGGCGGGCGCCTGTAGTCCCAGCTACTAGGGAGGCTGAGGCGAGAGAATCACTTAAGCCCAAGAGCTGGAGGTTGCTGTGAGCAGTGTGACGCCATGGCACTATACCCAGGGTTATAAAGTGAGACTCTGTCTCTAACAAAAAAAAAAAAAAAAAACGCTGGAATAAAATTCACTCAACCTCCACTTGGCCGTCTGCTCTCCTGGCTCTGGGCTGGCCCCCTTCGCTCTCCTGTGTCCCCCTCCAAGTTGACTGGACCGTGTACTTCCTAGAGGAAAGGGAAGACCCCTGGCTGCGTGTCCCGGCTTCCTCCCTCGCCCCTCCTTGCCTCAATGCAGTCTGAACTCTCCTCTCCACCCACCCGCCCCTGTCTTCATCTTGAACATCACTCCTTGGAGGGCCCAGCCCGGATGTGCCCTTCCCTAGGTCCTGAGACCCCACTCTCTTTTTCTTCCTCCTAGTTCTTGGATCGGTGGTTCTCAACCTTCCTAATGCCGCGACCCTTTAACACAGTTCCTCATGTTGTAGTGACCCCCAACCATAAAATTATTTTCGTTGCTACTTCATAACTGTAATTTTGCTACTGTTATGAATCATAATGTAAATATCTGATATGCAGGGTGTATTTAGGTGACCCTGTGAAAGGGTTGTTCAATCCCCAAAGGGGTCGTGACCCACAGGTTGAGAACCGCTCTCTTGCTTGGTCTTTCTAGGGTTTACTAATACAACAACAACAACAACAAAAACTTCTGGCCTGGGCTCACATCTGGGATCCTAGCACTCTAAGAGGCCAAGGCGGATACATTGCTTGAGATTGAGAGTTCCAGACCAGCCTGAGCAAAATTTCTGCACTAAAACTAGAGTAACTAGCCACATATTGTGGTGGGCGCCTATAGTCCCAGTTCCTCGGGAGACTGAGGCAATAGAATCGCTTGAGCCCAGGAGTTTGAGGTTGCTGTGACCTGTGATCACACCACTGGTCTCTAGCCTGGGTGACAGAGCAAGATCTTCTCTCAGCCCAACAAACAAAAGACGAAACTGCTCAGGCCCTTTGCGGGCTCCTCCCTTCTCCTCCATGGTCCCGGCCTTGACTTCAGTGACCACCCACGTGCCTGGGCCAAGCTCCAGCTTTGACCCTCTCAGGCTGAGCCAAGGAGCACTCCGGGGGCCCCCAGGCAGTGCTGCCGAAGTCACGGCCCCCTCTTGGCTGCCCAGTCCCCAGTTCAAGGCCTCAGCATCCATCCAGGCACCTGAGCCAGAAACCTGGGGGGGGGGGTCCCACGAAGCTCCCCCTCCTCTCCTTTACACCCCCAACCCCATTGTCCTCTGAATTCCATAGTCTGTCTTTAAAACAAGTTCTCAGATTTGAAAGTACACTCATATCACCTGGGGTTATCGTTGAAATGCAGACTGTGATTTAGCAGGTACGGTGGGTCTTTGCTCCTACCTGCATGTACACACCTGGGTACCACCCCCTGGCCCGAGGCCAGCATCTCTGGCACCCTGGATGCTCCCTCCTACCTCTGTGTCCTCTCCCCACAGGCCAGCACTGCTCCAGCCTCCAGTGCCTCGGATTAATTTTGCATAGCTCTAAACTTGAGATAAATGGGACTTCCCTAGCTGAGCCGGTGAGATTCGTCCCTGGGTCGCCCGCATCCGCGTTCTTCTCTATTGCTGTGTTCTGCCTGCAACACATGTACCACAATTGGTTTTCCCGTTGTCAAGTTGAAGGATGTTTGCACTATTTCCAGTGAGCCTACCGTGAACAGAGCTGCTGTGTTCTTTCAGGCGTTTCTCGGGCATAGAAAAAGCCTCTAGGAGTGAAACTGCTGCATGGTGAGGTAAATGTGCACAGTAGGACCCCCCATAGCTGGCACCTCCTACGCTGACCAGTGCCTTCGGGTGACCTAATTCGCATAAACTGGGCACGTACCCATGTGCGCATCAGCACGTTAGGTCTAGTTCCTTATGTCAGCCACCTTACGTTGGCCAGTTTGTTCCAGTCCCTTGGGTGGTCACCTTACGGAGGTTCTACTGTATATTCAATTCTATTCAGCTGGCATCTGACAAGGAACAAAACTTTCTGCGGTCCCTGCCTCTCTAGGTCAAGGGTTTCCTATGGGAAAGTGATTTGCAGTTTGGTTTGGCGCTTTGCAAAGTGGTCGTGCCGCTTTGCGCTCCCCGCAGCAGGGGGAGAATTCCCACCACTCCAAACTCTCCAGCTCTCGCATCACTGTTTTCAGATCAGCCAATCTGGTGGGTGAGCAGCACTAACCTACAATGGTTTTAATTTGCATTTTTCTGATGACTAAAGAAGCTGAACATCCCTTTCTGTGTTTATTGAACGTTTTAATTCCTCTTCCATAACGTGTCCTTTAATTGGGTTGATGGTTATTTGAGGTAGGAAGAACTAACGTATTTTGTACTCTCACACGCCGTTCAACACGGCAGTGAACGTGACCCTTCACCTCTGGTCACCAGAATGCTGGCAGGAGGGTTCCCACACACTCGCCATGTCTCTAGGGGAATCAGCTGGGTGTTCTGTGACTCAGTCCGGTTCTCACGCTATCCAGCTGTCCACCTGGAGTTGCCCTGAAGTCCCACAGGTTAGGGCTCATTCCCACAGGTGCCTCCCACTTCAGATGGCCGTTCCAATCCCCAGGCTGTGGCCTTCACTACTGACCAGCCAGCTGTAAATCGGGGTTCCCACAGCCCCCTCCTTGGGTTTGATTAATTTGCCAGAGCACCTCCCATGACACAGGAGTGCACATCCACTCAGTTCTTACAAGGATACGACGGGGAGTTCAGACGCATGGCTTCACAGGACAGACACACAGGGCAGGGTGTGGGGAGCGGCTCCCCAGCCGTACCTGGGCCCTGCCATGGGCTCACCTGCAGTGAGCTCTCGGAACCCTGTTCTTTGGATTTTTACGCAGGCTTCCTGATGTGGGTTTAATTGATTATATCGCTGGATCAACTCAACCCTCGGCTCCTCTGCCCTCATTGGAGTTTGCAACTGAAAACTGAAAGTTCCAACCCTCCCTGGCAACCAGCCCCCAGGCTGGGTTAGGGGGAACCACCCAGAGTTGCCCCATTAGAACAGAAGGTCCCACCACCCAGAAGTCCACGGTCTTTCAGAGAATAACTCGGAGCGCTGCCCGGGAGCAGGAGTCAGGCAGACCCTAGAGCAGAAGCTCCTCCCTTACCCCTTCCTGCAGGGTGCTCAGAGCTCCACATCAGGAGCCAGGGGCAGGCGGCCCTCTCCTCTGTGTGTCTGTGTCCTGACCTCCTCTTGTAAGGACACCCGTCATACTGGGCCAGGCCCAGGCTCACTTTAACTTTGCTACCTCTTCAGGAGTGCTGTCTTCAAATCGTCACATTCTGAGCTACAGGGGGAGGATAGGACCTGAACATAGGACTTTTGGGGGGCAGGGAACACAGTGAAGCCCCAATAGTCTTCCCGAAGTAACCACTTTATCTAAAAGTTCATCTCCCTCTGCCCCACACACTTCACTGTGTGTGCTGTGTTTCGGTCTTTAGATGGTGACTGTTGGTGTTTAATCACGTACCGACTGCCTCTCTGCGTTCCCCACTAGAACGCGAGCCCCCCACTGCCTCTAACAGAGCCTGGCACACAGCAAACTCTGTGGTAATACCACATTATTAACATCTATGATTAACATATATTGACATAAGTAATTAAGTCCACAAAAGTTTTTTGTGAGCCTCCAGGGCATCCTGGTGTTTGCATGTTTTCCTTTGTTTTTGTACAGACAGGGTTCCCTGTCACCCAGGCTTGAGTGCAGTAGTGTCCTTATCACTTGTGGCCCCCTCAAACTCCTCCTGCTTCAGCCTCCTGAGTAGCTGGGACTTCAGGCGCCCACCACCATGCCTGGTTAATTCTTTATTTTTTTGTAGAGATGGGATCTCACTCTGTTGTCCAGGCTGGTCTCATACCCCTGGCCTTAAGCAAGCCTCCTGCCTTGGCTCCCCAAAGCTTTGGGATTATAGGCATGAGCCTCTATGCCCAGCCTGATTATTTTTAGTAAAATTCTTTTTGTGTGTTTTGAAAAAGGACTCATCCTCTGAAGTGTCACTGTCATGAATGTCATGCTTTGGTTCGTTCATTAGCAGACTGTTTCCTCCCTTGTGCTTTTCCCTCGATCCAGCTGCAAAAAGCCTTTCTGTTTCTTAACCTCTTTTTGGCTCCAGAAGGCAGGTCGGTTTTTTTCCCTCCTGCCCTTCTGTTTGGTATTTTAAAACACACCCTGAGAGGCATACGTGCAGCTTTGTTTTTTCCTCCCGTGAACTTTCTGTAACTGTAGGCCTGGCTTTAAGAAGATTCAACTTCTACAAAGTTTAAATGCCAGAATGTCACCCAAAGGCAGGAAGCAAAAGGGAGGGTGACCGTTTCACTAAAAGGTCTTTTAATTTTTAATTTTTATTTTTAAGGATTCAGTATACTTTTTAAATACTGGTTTTCCCTGAGTGCTTGTCAAATGTGATTAGACTTACCTTTTTTTTTTTTTTTTTTTTTTTGTAGTTTTTGGCTGGGGTTGGGTTTGAACCCACTACCTCCAGCATATGGGGGCAGTGCTTACTGAGCCACAGGCACCACCCAAGACGTGCACATTTTAATTGATGTAAAACTACTCAGAGCGCTTTTGTTACACCAGGTTAGACCCAGCGGTCCTGGCATTTCTTTGATAAAACATTCACAACTACTTCGGGCTTTTAATGACCTTTTCATTTCTTCCCCCTGGAGTTTTTAAAATGTTGCTCTGGGCTCCCATATTGCAGTCGAGGGCTTGTGTGAGCACCAGGCAGTGGGGTGGTGGCTTGGGGCCTTGTGGAGGCCAGAGAGGGGGACAAGTCTCTCCCAGATGAGGGGCGCAAAGCCATTGGTGCCCGGCACGCACAGCTCTGCTTTTAGTCCTTCACAGCTGCCACCATGACGGAGTGGAAGGGCAAGACGTCACAGATGGGGTTCGCAGGATTTAGGGTTCACTCCATGAGAAGGAGCAGAAAGTTCATGCAGAAGGCAAGGAGCTGAGGCTGTCCAGGGAATTCCAGAGAATTCCATAGGCCCTCCCTGCATGTGAGAGCTGCGGCCTTCATTCTCATGCACCTGTGCCCTGGAAAAACTCAAGAGGCCACAGGAAAAAGTGAAATGTGGTTTGACTGACCCTATTAGCAAAGCATCTGCCCCGACAGCTCACTGCACTGCAGCCTTTAAAAAGAACAACGCCCCGTTACCAGGCATGTACCCCCAAGAAAAAAAGTCATTTTACCATAAGGACATCTGCAGCTCAATTTATAATCGCTAAGATGCGGAAACAACTAAAATGCCCATCAACCCAGGAACGGATTAACTGTGGTATATGTACACCATGGGGTAGAACTCAGCCGTAAAAAGATGGAGACTTTACTTTTTTTCAAATATTAATCCGGATGGAGTTGGAGAATATTCTCTTTGGAAAGCATCGCAAGAAATGGAAAACCAAGTATCCAATGTCCTCACCACCGATAGGAAGCCAGTAAATGAACTGATACACGCCCACATGAGAGAAAAAAATGCAATTCAAGAGGGAGGGAGAAGGGAGGAGGGTGGGGATGGATGTGCTGCCATCTGACAGACACAATGTAGGGGACAGGTGTACCTCCTTAGTCTCCCGAGGAGCTGGGACTACAGGTGCCTGGCACAACACCTGGCTAGTTTTGGGAGACTGGTTTTTCTCTCTCTGGCTCAGGCTGGTCTCGAATCCATCAGGTCAGGCAATTCACCCACCTTGGACTCCCAGAGAGCTGGGATTACAGGTGTGAGCCACTCCACCTGCCCTTTGACGGCTCTTTGTGCAGAATCAACATCGATGCTTAACTCTGTAAGCAAGACAATGAAGCTGTTGGAAACTACTCCACAAAAAGTATTATTATAATCTTGGAGTGGGTAAAGATTTCTCAATCTGGGTCGAAAAAGCATTACCCATAAGGGAAAATACCATTGGGCTTCAACATATTGAGGACTCACATTCATCAGGAGAGTCCGCTGAAGGGCACGTTTCAGAGCAGGGGAAGACACGTGTGATACATAGAACTGGCAAAAGCCTCTTCTTGGAAATATGTAGGGTACTCTTACAGATCAATAAGAAAAAGACGGAAGACCTGGACAGACAGCTCAGGGAAGAGGAATTTCAAATAGCCAGTGAGCATGTGAAAAGGCACTCAACCTCGGCAGTAAGCAGGAAAATGCAGAAGAAAATCACGGAGATTCCGCTTTCCACACACTAGGTTGGCAAAGATTAAAATGCTTGAGAAAATCAATTATTGACGACAATGCGGAGGACCTGGAACCCCCGTACACTGCCGATGGGAATGTCTACTTTAGCAAACTGTCTGGCATTCTCCAGGGCAGCAGGAAGTTGAAGGTGCACCTAACCCATCATCCACAGCTCAGCTTTCAGGGACGTACCTGTGAGAAATGTCTTCGACTGTGCTCCAGAAGCTATGTGCGGCTAAACACAGCAGTGCCATTTGTAATAATACAAACTGGAACCTAAATATCTGTCACCTTTAGAATGTATAAATACACTTTTGTAGTCATATAACAATAGTGAAAATAAATGAACTACATCAACCACCGACATAAATGAATCTCACAAACATGTTGTGGGAAGCCAGATGCAAAGCACGTGCTCCCATTTCTAATGAAGTTCAAAACCAGGCAAAATGGAGCAATGATGTTTAAGAATGCCCACTTAGGAGCTGGGCATGGTGGCTCATGCCTGGAATCCCATCAGTATGGGAGGCTGAGGCAGGAGGATAACTTCAGGCCAGGGGTTCAAGACCAGCCTGGGCAACATAGTGAGACCTCCATCTCTACACAAAATAGAAAACTTAGCCAGGCTTGGTGGTGCAGTGTTTGCAGTCCCAGGTGCTTGGAGGCTGAGCCGAGAGGATCCTTTGACCTGGGAGCTGGAGGCTGCAGTGAGCTGCAGTGATGTCCCTGCACTCTTAGCCTGGGTGACAGAGACACAGTCTGTCTCAAAACAAACAAAAATGCACACCTAGAAGTAAAATGTAAGAAAAACAAAGCCTTTAACTCATAAGTCCGGATGGTGATTATCTTTTAGGGATGGGGTCCTCCAAGCCAGGGTGGACGGCTATTGTTGGGCTGCTGTTCCATTTGGGGGCCTGATTTATTCTTGCAGAGGCATCCACTTTATACAAATTCATGCAGCCTGTACATGTTTCATGGACTCTTCTGTATTTGCTTTCTCTTCATCTTAAAGGAAGCTGTAGGGGAAACAGGCCCCTCTTCTTCTCCGGGCTGCTTATTTTCACGTTTTCCTGTGACAGCTGAAGCTGCAGAGGAAGGCAGCTGAGACCGGGGCAGTGAAGACTGAACTGCCCCCGCTGCCCACTGCCACCCGCCCAGGGAGGGGCTCAGCTCAGATCAGTGGCCACGGCTGGTTTGTTTTCCTTTGTTCCTTTAGTATCATAAAGTCACTTTCTTGGGCATTTAAAGTTGTTTTTTCAATATTCTGTGTTATTCAGATTCAAAGCTTTCCATCAAGAATGCTTTGAGCCTGTCAAGTTAGGAGTCCTACTCAATTCCTATTTTCTTTAACGAGGTGCTCAAACAATCTTCTTTGAAATCATGTAATTACCTTAAAACTTTCATCCCTGTCTCCTTGTCAATATATATTTTCATTTTCTCTGGAAAACCGACCAGATTCAGTCATTCTGACAATTACTGACTAAAACTGCTTGATTAGCCATTTTTTAAATTTAATTTTTATTAAAAATAAATCAATTACACTTGTACATGAGGCAGGCCTCAGTCCTAGCAAAGAAAATATGAATGTTTCTCTTTACTTTGTTTGCAATAGACTTTAAACAATGAAAAGGCTTTGTAGGAAATTTTTTAAAATACAAGGTTCTGGGACTCAAAAAGCTCTTGACGTAAGGAACATGAGAGGTAACCCGAGGGGCTCGTTTCTTCAAACATGAAGCAGATACCAGTTTTTTAAGGTATATTGATAGAAACTCCAGCTAGCTGGCCAGCCGCCGTGGAGTGCTTACTCTACCCACAGGTGATCGGCTTCCCTCAGCTCCTCCAGCTTCTCACCCTTTGCTTGTCTTTGTACATGTGTAAAATAAAATGAACACATGGGCTCGGCACCCATAGCTCAGTGGTTAGGGCACCAGCCACATGCACCCGGGCTGATGGGCTCGAACCCAGCCCAGGCCTGCTAAACCACCAATGACAACAACCAAAAAATAGCCGGGCGTTGTGGTGGGCACCTGTCGTCCCAGCTACTGGGAGGCTGAAGCAAGAGAATCGCTTAAAACCAAGAGTCTGAGGCTGTGAACTGTGACGCCACGGCACTCTACCAAAAGGTGACATAGTGAGACTCTGTCTCAGAAAACAAAACAAAACAGGGTGGCGCCTGTGGCTCAAAGGAGTAGGGCGCCAGCCCCATATGCCAGAGGTGGCAGGTTCAAACCCAAACCTGGCCAAAAAAACCTGCAAACCAAACCAAACAAAAACAAACACATCATACCAGAAAATATTTAATACTTTTTGAATACGGCTTTTAGAAATGTCTATTTAGCCGAGTAAAATGTTAGAACCTTTTTGTGCTTGAATTAAAGAGAATGTAAGAAAACAATTTCCTGTGACTGTCTCTTGTCTAGTGTTCTACAAGATCTCAAAACCAAACGTCCAACATAACCCAGGGTTTTCCTTATTCCAGGCAGAGGTTGCAGCTGCCACCTCTTTGAGGCTTTATTGAACCTGGGTAACAGTGATTAAGCTCCCTGTTAGTACAGCAAGGAATCTCCATTAAGCCCAATTTGTAGCTGTCACTCTGGAAAGAAAACCCATGGGCCTGGGTTACATTATGAAACCGCACCAACTTATGTAACAAACCATCCTTTCCCTTAACAGACATTTATTAAAAATGAGTCGTTTTGGTTCTGGGGATTGGAATCTTTTAATTAGATGACCATGCTCAAAAAATTCAGACATTTACCAACATTAAAAGTGTTACTCTAAATGATGTTTTGTTTACAGAAATGTTCACTTGATTTTGGACTTTTTGAAGGTCACAACAAGGATAAGAAGTAAAGCTCTTCCCCCTCTTCTCCCCCTCCCCCCCACCCCCCGCCCTGGTCAGAATGAGCCTTGCATGTGTTTTGCCAACCAGGGTACTTATTTTTCGTTTCTCCTTTCATGATTCCTTTCAATTAGCATCACCGCTGACCCAAATCTTGTACATTATGAAAAGACTGCAGAATATGGTGAAAGTCACCATACACTGCCCAAGCTGTAATTTCGAGAATCTGAAATAACTTTCACCTAAAGAGCCAGAATTATCAGCCAGATAAGGCTGGTGTTCAGTGAATACACTGGTAGCTACCATCCTAGATGCCCAGAGAGGCTCTAAAGCAGCGGTTCTCAACCTGTGGGTCGCAACCCCTTTGGACTGTATTAAAAGTTCGTGGCATTAGGAAGGTTGAGAACCACTGCTCTAAAGAACGTGATTCCTGGGACAACAGATACTGACACTGTCAGCAATGTACACGTTCTGAGTGTAACACTCCCCACCCACATCTACTCACCTGATGCCGTACAGGCCAGACAGTCTAAGAAATGGGAGCACTTGGCTCAGCGCCCGTGGCTCACCAGGCTAGGGCGCCAGCCATGTACACCTGAGCAGGTGGTTTCGAATCCAGCCTGGGCCCGACAAACAACAATGACGGCTGCAACCAAAAAATGGCTGGGCGTTGTGGCGGGCGCCTGTAGTCCCAGCTACTTGGGAGGCAGAGGCAGGAGACTCGCTTGAGCCCAGGAATTGGAGGTTGCTACGAGCTGTAATGTCACAGCACTCTATCCAGGGTGACAGCTTGAGGCTCTGTCTCAAAAAAAAAAACCATCCTGGTGGCTCAGCGCCTATGGCTCAATGGGGTAAGGTGCCAGCCATGTACACCTGAGCTGGCGGGTTTGAATCCAGGCCCACCAAACAACAATGATGGCTGCAACCAAAAAATGGCCGGGCATTGTGGCGGGCGCCAGTGGTCTCAGCTACTTGGGAGGCAGAGGCAAGAGAATCACTTGAGCCCAAGAATTGGAGGTTGCTGTGAGCTGTGATGCCATGGTGCTCCATCCAGGATGACAGCTTGAGGCTCTGTCTCAAAAAAAAAAAAAAAACCATCCTGGTACCTGCTCTTCATGTAGACGGTCAGGTAAGTCTGGGAAATCCATGTGGAGGGGGAAAAGAGGCAGAGCCACAGGGGATCTGATTTCTCTATGCTTCTTGGCACAAGATCAGCAAGGTGAACTTGATTAGAATCTCTGTTTTTGTTTGTGATAGAATCCAGGTTCCAGTGCTCAGTAACCACGTAGCCCATAGGACCCCAGGGCAAGGGTGAATCAGGGCAGCTGCATGTGGGCTCCTAACGTACACAGGCCCCTCCCAGCCTCTGGCTCAGTCCTACACAGGCTCCTTCCTGCTCTTGGCCCCCCAGGTCATGGTCTTCAGGATGAGACTTGTTGGCTACTGCATTCTCCCTGCTATTTAGCTCTCTTTCCTCTGATATTTCACCACCACATTACATGAGAGAATGAGCTTAGGTCTACACAAGGAAAAGCAGCTTGTCTAGGATCAAACAGGTGCAGGGTGAGAACCAGACCCCAGACTCCCTACACTAGCCTAGCATTTCTCCCACATTGGCCTTGGAATCATCAGCCAAACACACAGCACAATGCATCTGTGAAGTGACAGGCCAGGCTCTATATAGTCATGAAAAGTCGTCCTCTTACTCAGCAATCATCTGTCATTTGAAGCTGCTGCCTTGCAGTGGTTTATTAGGGCACTTGAGGAAACTCTGCTTAAACATAGCTACATCCCAAGCCCATTGCCACAACCTTCTCCCAGCTGGGAATGTGAGACTGAACTGAGCTGGGAAGAAAGTGATCCTGAGGCCTGGCACTGTGCCACCTCCCTGCTGGGTTCACAACAGTACCTGCCAGCCCTGCTAGGACTCCTCAATCATGCAAAGCAGCTCTGGCTCCTAGGAGACTGTGGAATTGTCATCTGTGAATTGAGGAGGGGACGCACAGGGATGAACCCAGGTGAATAGGTGGGACAGTGAGCATCAGCCCAGGGAGGGCTGGGGAAAGCATTTGTCTCCTTTATTGAACATCCGCAGGGGACCCTCAGCAATGCCCAGGCAGCCAGAGGAAGAAAAAGCAGGAGGCGGGTTGGAGGAGTAGCGGGCAGGGAGACGCCCACCCTCATTTCCAGTCCTTGAAGAATTGCTTGAAGATGGGACTCTCACGGCCCTGGGGCAGAATCTCCACCTGCAAGGACAGCGGAGGAGTAGCCTGGTTTACAAGATTGCCAAGGAGGATAGAGAGAACCAGAGCCAGAGAGGTGGATTGGGCTCCCAGCCTGAGTCCGTGTGCATTTGGATCAGGGGTGCTTCTCTAGATGGGCCAAGAGTCCAGAGAGATTACAGGGACACAGGCTGAGGAATTGCTTCAAGGATGAGTGTGCAGTTGGATAGGTGCCACCAACTACAGTTGAGCTACAGCTGAGCTTTGTCAGCTCCCCTCAGAATGACTTTTATTTATTTATTTTATTTGAGACAAGGTCTCACTCTGTTGTCCCAGGTCAAAGTGCTGTGCTTTCACAGCTCACAGCAACCTCTAAAACTCTTGGGTTTAAGAGACCTCTTGCCTCAGTAGCTGGGATCACAATGCCCAGCTAATTTTTTATTTTTAATCAAGATGGGGTCTCATTCTTGTTCAGGCTGGTTTCAAACTCCTGAGCTCAAGTGAACCACTTGTGTCGGCCTCCCAGAGTACTAGGATTACAGGTGCCCAGCCTAGAATGACTTACAGAGCTACGAAGCTAGAACGAGGGGTGGCACCAACCAAGGATGGTGGCCCAGAGGAGGAACACAGCTATCTAGTTCTTTGGGCACCCAGGGGAGTGCTGCTCAATATCTTCCGAAAATAGTATGTATGCATTTTTAAATTTTGAAAATTGAGAAGCACTTTTCCCCTGGATAGGTCTGAGAGAAAGGCCTGATTGTTCCTGACAGTGCTCACGGCTCTTCTACCTGCACTGGCCAGTCTGAGGAATGGGAGGCCACAGAAAGAGCCCAAGAGGAGGATGGGGGCATGGATGTCTCCTCACCTGCGTGTTTGGGGCGTACTGCATGCGGGAGATGAAACCCTCGGCCACTTGGAGGGCTGCCTGCCGCTCCTTCTCATTTGCTTTTCGCCCTGGATCATAGGAGGGAAAGTTTTAAAAAGTGCAGAGGACCCCACTCCGTTTTTCTTGAGGCAAGTTAAGGGGGCCCACAGAATAGCTGGCAATTTTAAAAATAAATGTACCGGGCGGCACCTGTGGCTCAGTGGGTAGGGTGTCAGCTCCATATACCAAGGGTGGCGAGTTCAAACCAGGCCCTGGCCAAACTGCAACAAAAAAATAGCCGGGCATTGTGGGAGGTGCCTGTGGTCCCAGCTACTCAGGAGGCTGAGGCAGAAGAATCGCCTAAGCCCAGGAGTTGGAGGTTGCTGTGAGCTGACACCATGGTACTCTACCGAGGGTAATAGAGTGAGACTCTGTCTCTTCCAAAAAAAAAAATAATAAAATAAAATGAAATGAAATGTACCAAGAGGTCCCAAGAATGTTGAGGGACTTTTTGGAGGTAGGAGTCAGCCCCTTAAGACTTTTTCCAAACTGGCAACACCAAGCTAGATGAAAACCCTTCTGCCTGGGGGGGGGCGCCTGTGGCTCAAAGAGTAGGGCACCGGCCCCATGTACTGAAGGTGGCGGGTTCAAACCCAGCCTTGGCGGAACTGCAAAAACAGAAAAATAGCCGGGCATTGTGGCGGGTGCGCGTAGTCCCAGTTACTTGGGAGGCTGAGGCAGGAGAATCTCCTAAGCCCAAGAGTTGGAGGTTGCTGTGAGCTGTGTGACGCCACAGCAGTCTACCAAGGGTGATAAAGTGAGACTCTGGGTCTCTATCAAAAAAAAAAAACTCTTCTGCTTGGGTCTAATCACCAAAACCTTCTCTGGAAGAGGCCCCAGTGACATTTCGGGGAGAGAAAAAAGGGTGTCTTCTTTAGCATCAAACTTTTGAGCACAGGGCCCCCCTTCCCACCAGAACCCCTCCCCTCTTCAGTCCATAATTGTACTGATACCAAGCCTTTTTTTTTTTTTTTTAACTAAATAGGACGAAGGGTGCAATTTATTATGGAGGTGAACTTAACTCCCATAATGCCAACAAGCCTATGCTGGCCGAATGGTTATACCAACAAAGCACTTATAAAAATGAAGAGCCCACATTATCCATTCACTTGTGCAGGCAGTCCAGTGAGCACAACCTGGGCTCCAGTTCCAGGCATTTTTCCAAAGAGACAATGCTGCAATGGGTGGTTGGCTATCCCTCCAGGTTATAAAAATCTGTGATGCATCCAAAATTAATATGCTGTATTGTAGTGTCATGTACAGCATCAGCTGCATCTCTACCCATGAGATACTTCTCTTCCGGCTCGGCGCCTGTGGCTCAATGGGCTAAGGCGCCAGCCACGTACACCTGAGCTAGCGGGTTCGAATCCAGCCCGGCCCGCCAAACAACAATGATGGCTGCAACCAAAAAATGGCCGGGCGTTGTGGCGGGCGCCTGTGGTCCCAGCTAGTTGGGAGGCGGAGGCAAGAGACTCGCTTGAGCCCAGGAATTGGAGGTTGCTGTGAGCTGGTAATGCCACAGCACTCTATCCAGGGCAACAGCCTGTGGCTCTTTCTCAAAAAAAAAAAAAAAAAAAAGAGGCAGAGATTGGAGCGAGGTATCTGCAAGCCAAGGAACGCCAGGGACTGCCAGCCCCCACCGAAAGCTAAAGAGACACAAAGGAATCTTCTGTGGGTTCCATAGTGAGCATGGCC
>CAUYON010200515.1:0-14449 GCA_963573935.1 Arctocebus calabarensis | reverse complement strand
CACTGGTTGCATTTGTTGGGTAAAGTCCCTCTTACAATCGTGTTTTGCCCCCAAAAGGTATGACACACACAAAGACCTCATCCCCTTCGCTCCTTCCCTCTCTCTGCTCTTCCTTTCCCCACCCCTCCCTCATTCTATATCTCTCTTCTCTCCCCTTCCCTCACCCCCACCATGTCAATAATTGTCATTAATTGTCCTCATATCAAACTTGAGTACATGGAATTCATGCTTCTCCATTCTTCAGAGATGCTTTACTAAGAATAATGTGTTCCACTTCCATCCAGGTTAATACAAAGGCTGTAAAGTTTCCATTTTTTTAAATGGCTGAATAGTATTCCATAGTGTACATATAACACAGTTTGTCAATCCATTCCTGTGTTGGTGGGCGTTTAGGCTGTTTCCACATTTTGGCAATTGTAAATTGAGCTGCAATAAATAGCCTAGTACAACCTTTTTAGAAGGAAGTATGGAGAACTCTCAAAGAACTCAAGCTAGACCTCCTTTTTGATCCTGCAATCCCATTACTGGGCATCCACCTGGAAGGAAAAAAATCGTTTTATCATAAGGACACTTGACCACTGATTTTTAAAATATTTTATATTTTAAATACTTTAAAAATATTTTTCATAATATTCATAAATTTTTATATTTATTGATTATACTTTAACTAGTTTTATGTTTGCAAAAAAATCAAGCAGAAAGTACAAAGGATCTTTGCAATTCTCACTCTCTCAGTCTCATCGATAATGTCTCGCGCTGATACCATACATTTGTACACGATGAATCAATATTAGTTCATCCTTATTAAAATCTATAGTTCATGTCAGAGTTCCTTTTTACATTTAAATTCTATAGATTTTGATAAATGTATGAATGTATTCACCATTACAGTATCATACAGAATAGTTTTTCTTCCCTAAAAATTACTGGCACATTACCTAGTCATTTATCCTTTGCCTACCGCCTCTGACTACAATAGATCTTTTTACGGTCTGCATAGTTTTTCCTTCGCAAGAATTCCACAGCCCATACACAGTCCATAGCAGGTGGAATTACAGAACCACCAATTTTTTTTTTACTGAAATGAGAATTCACACAGAAATTCTTGACCTTTATCTTGTTGACAAGGGCACTGAACTCACTGTCACATACTCCAACCTATACACTGCAAGTAAGAACGTAAATCTTGGCTTGACTAGTTCCAAGTACAAATATTTTCTGGAAATTATTTTTCTGAGTGGTTATGGCTCAGCTCCTGGAAAACATATGTTCTAGGAAAAAAGTACAGATATGCAAAATGTACCCATTAGTGCTGCCACAAGACATGACCACTTTGACACTATATTTTCTGTTTTGCATGTTGTTGGCAATGCAAATTGAGATCCGCCCTCAATGAGAAGTATATGAAATCTGTCCCAATGAAACAAATTTCAGGTTTGATGAATGCATGGTTCCTTATTTTTGTGGTCACAGTTGCAAACACTTTATTAGAGGAAAGCCCATTTGGTTTGGCTGTAAGTTTTAGTCTGGCATGACATGTCTACGCTACATTAGCTGGTTGCAAAGTGTATCACCATTTCCAAGGAGGCATAGACAGAGCTGATGACAACACTGATAAGACCAGGCATCAACCCATGGAAAGAGACAGTACTCAAGCCCTCTTTTTGGTTCTGTTTGAATTGCTCTCACAAGATGCTTGGCAACTGCATAAAACAAAGGATGAATTTTCTTCAGTTTCATCTACACATGGTATGCCACTATCCAGAGATTCATGGTTATCCCCCCAAACCTGGCTGAAGAGGAAGGTCTTTTGAGAAGGTAACATTGACTCACATCAAGATGACATGAATCACGTGATAGTCAAACAGGGAAAGCAAACGTGGTGTAGTCAAAGTCATAGGAACAGTACTTTTTGATATGAAAAACATGATGATGCCTAACTTGTGAAGTGTTCTGTTGAATATCACCCTGAATAGCAGAGGTCACCACCTCCTGAGATAAGAAACATGATCTTATACGTTGTGTTCAATGTAGCCAACATTTCTCTAGGGGTTCCATTTCTGGAATGGCAAATAACTCAAAAATGGACCATGATAAAACCTTTTTCTCTTCAAATTTTTGTTCCTTTAATTTTTGTAGGTAACATACATAAATTTAATATGAAAATTTCAACCTCCAGCATACATGGGTTGAAAGAGAGTTTATTACACTCATTGATCTGAACAGGGAGTGCATCATGCCCTGTGCTGCCACACAGGGAATCACCGGGGTCTGTCACAAGGTGAGAACTGTGGGTGAGAACTTTCATTGTTTTAGGGGAGTAAATGCCTGAGGCAGTGTAAGCAGGTCTGGGATTGGTCACTTTAAACAATTTTAGAGGGCGAAGGTGTATAGGGGCTGTACCTGGCTGTCTGATACATGGTCCTACACTGGGTAGGGAAGGAGAAGAGTGACTGATTTTGTGAGAGTACAGAAAGGAGGTGGATGGGATGTGGACTCAGATGGCTTCTCAAGAAGAAGAATGACTGGTCTACAGCCAGGGCCTCAAAGCTAGGTGCAGGCAGCATTTTAAGAACTCTATTAGACTTCGTAGTCCTGACTTTCTGTGCTGTTACTCTGGCTCAAAAAAAAGAAAAAATAATATACTTAAGTCAAAAAAGGAGTAACAGCATATCACAAGGAGCAGGGAGAAAATCATCACACCCATAAACTTTTTCAAATGCGTATTGCCTTGGCATAGCGCATGTGGTCTCATTATAATGTCACTTTTAATGAGCAAGCTAGCAGGGAAACAAATGAAAGGATTATAATGGAGTCTTCTGGAGGAACAGAAAAGACTAAGTTTGGGGAATGGATTTATAATTTTTTGAGAAAAATAACTTGGATTCTCTAGTCATTGAAAAGAATTGCAATAAGAGAACGTGTGAGGCAAATTGGATATATGCTAGAAAAGGTGACCAAATATGTCATGAAAATAGTAATTTATGAAGAAGGCTTCTCTTTGATGCTGTAATGACTAAGCAAGAGAACTTTTATATTTCACAATATGAAATTGTAAGGAGAAAGACTAATTATTAAGCAAATCGTAGAATAACATAATTTTAGTGAGCCGAACAACCTGCATGTCAGTTTGCTTTGCACAGAGTGCTGAATTTACATTCCCTTTGTTGCTCATGCAACATCTCCAGAATTCATCCCATCTCTCATACATTGAAATGCTAAAACATGACTATAGAGGTAGGTAGTACTTATTTCTTGGCATTCATGTTCTTTTTTGCAAGTGACAAATTAAGTATTATAATTCTCATTGCCTGTAAAGAAAACAATACAGAACTGAGGGCAAAGAAAAAGAAAAAGCCTCCCACTAATTGCCTTGGGAAACCATCAGTTGCTTCTCATCTTCACTGTCTTCATATTGTTATAAAATAAAGCTAAAGTACTCTGATTGTAGGAAAAATCGAAGATCTCATTTAAAATAGAATACTGATACTGCTTTAAGTATACTCCAAAGACAGATCATGATTTCTACTGATACTGTCAATTTTTTTAACTTATAATGGTTGATACATTATTTTTGGTATATTTAATTTTAAATCCACTTCATGGGGGAGTTATTGAGATGCTAAATGCTGTTCATATTTAATATGCACAATTCGATGAGTTTGGAGGTAAGTATACACTGCTCATACCACCACAGTCCAGGTCATAAACATACCCATCATATCCAAACATCTCCCCTATCGCCATTATTTTTATTATTTAGCAGTCAGAACTATTAGCACAAGATCTTCTCATTTAGTAAGTGAAATATACATTAAAGTGTAGTTAATGTCAATAACATGCCATACAGGGGATCTCCAAAACTTGCATGTATCCATCTGGGAAGATTGAAACGGTGAGCTCTGTCAGACCATCTTTACTGTCATTTGAAGTCATACACTTCTGATATAGCTATCCTGTCCAACAATATATGTCCCTTATATTTTTAAATTGAAAAATGATAAAAGATTTTTATTCAATATAAGTGATATGGTAGCAATAAGAAAAATGGAAGTTCAAACAGTTTTCCAGTTTTATTGCAATGCTATTCATTTTAATTTTAGTTAGCACATCAACTGTAAATACTGGCTATAAAATGTTGGTTACATTGCACTGAATTTTTTTAAATGAATTTGTTTGATGCACAGAATTGTTAATACTTATTTGCTACAGTATGTAGATAAACTTCTTCTGGGGGAAATAGATATTTGCTCTTTATGTGTTAATTTTTCTTCTTTTCCACCTCCTCTTTTTATATGCTTCTATTTCTTTTTTCTTTTCTCTTCAGCATTTATCTATTTTTTCCTCTCTCCATGTTGCTTATGAACTTCTTTGTATCATCCATTTTTTTCTTATCCATTAACTAACCAATAGATTCTCTCCAATTAAATTATGATCAAACTCAAATTTTCTTCCTAAGATCCACCCATGTTCACATTACAGAAGGACTAAACAACCAACAAGTAAATATGATCCGGGCAGGGGTTGTCACATCATCAGTGGTCAAGGCCCAGTTTACTTATTTCAATCGATTGCAGACTCTTTTTTTGTAAAATAAAGTTATCAAAATTACTAAATATATGTAGTGAAGAAAATTGCAAAATACAATTTTTTTTTAAATGTTAGAATAAATAAACAGACAATAGTGGTTCCAAATTGCTATGTCGGTAGAACTTTACTCTCATTTTCTGTAACTGCTTTGATTTGACCTGGTAACAAAAACCTCACAATGGCCCTGAAGGCACAGGCAATGCCTTGAGGGACGCTGAACTGGACACATGTCAGAAGACTATCTGTACCTGGTAAGTCAGGCTTAAGGAAAAGATGAAAACTAAAGCTGTCATTCTTTCCTTAGTTATCAAAGACTATCAAACGAGATATATTCCATGGACCAGGGAGTAACAGCATACAATTATATAAAATGAGTAAGAAAAAATAATCTAGTCAGTTACATAAAACATAATTTTTACATTACTAATTTTAAAATTTAAATGATGTCATTTAATTTTTCTTTTACTTCTATTTCTCCTTTAGTTTTTACACACTGTTGTTTCAATTTTAGCCTATATATTTTATGTGACTACCAAAGGCACAAGATAATGTTTGGTTAATCGTATGGTTTACATACATCATCCCCCATTGGTTGCTCTGTGTGATTAAGTCGATCATTTCCCTTCTGTGCAGCAGTCCTTATCTATTTTTGCTTTTATTTTTTGTGTTTTGGTGTTATATATAAGAAATTATTGCCAAAACTACTGTCATAAGACTTGACCCCTGTTTATTTCTAAGAGTTTTATAGTTTTCTGTCTTGCATAAAAATCTCTAATCTATTCAGCTGATTCTTGCATATGGTGAAAAATAAAGTTTTAATCCCATTCTTTTTTATGTGGATATCCAATCTTCCCGATACCATTTGTTAAAGAGACTAGACTCTCCCCAACTGTATTTCCTTGGCATACTTATCAAATAACAATCGAGTGTAGATGCATTTGGTTTAATTGTGTGCTCTTTATTCTATCTCATTTACCTATGTCTGTCTTTTATGCCAGTATCATACTGTTTTAATTATTATAGCTTCATAATATAGTTTGATAACAGAAAGTGTGATATCAACTTCAGGTTTGTTCTTCTTTCTCAAGTTCTCTTTGGCTACTCTGGATCATTTGTGGTTCCACAAGGATTTTTGAATTCTTTTTTTTTAAATTTACACAAAAAATGTCATGTTTCAATGGTCAAAGCACCTGCCTGTATCCAGGACAACTGCTTCACAGCTGCGTATTTGGCATATTTCTGGAAGTCAGCTTCTATCACGTCAAAGTAATAATAAACTAACTTTTCAAAAAAACACATGTCTGATGAAACAGCTTACAAAAAAGAAAATACCCTGATTCAACCAGAAATATGAGATCGATGATATCAGAAATGATTTCATCCCAAAGAGGCAATGTTCAAATATTCAACCATTTTTCATTTCCCTCATGTATTAATATAGTCGATCAATATTTACATAACTGTGAACTCATGATATTTATTTTCTAATTTGGGTTGTAGTACAATACTACTCATGTTTTTGGCTCACATTGCTCCAGCTTCAGCCACTGGGACTTCTTTTAGCTGATTCTACCTTCCTCTGATAGATCCCCAGCCATTCTCATGATGGGTTTTTATTATTTTTTTGAGCACTTCCTTATGTTCTCTCACTATAAGCTGCTTCAGGATTATTTTGTCTATGACTTGCTCCTGTCTTACACTGAGTCCTTTGTCCAGAGGCCTGGTTCTTTTTGTTGAAGAAGCTGAAAACCAAAACCTTTGTGTGAGATGTTCAGATTGATATTGTGCAGGAGAAGGGAGTTTTACTTTAAAAAGTATTATGTCTTGGGACAGAGATCTTTAAGAAAAGGAATGACAAATCTCAATCTTTAAAAGTATTTATTGAGAGCCCACCACCATTGTTTAAATACTCTTTCTCATGTTGGGGGAATCATTAGTAAACCTAAATTAAAACCCTGTCCTCATGAGGTTTACCGTCTAATAGAAGATAAGGGGAATAAACAAATGAATACATTAATTTATCAATATGGTGAATATAAATAAAGTTTTGAAAAGGGAGAACACTTTATAGGAAATGACACCCGAGCAGTGCTTTAGATGAGGCATAAGACACAAACAGAGGTAGACTAACTTTCTACATTTGCTTGATCATTAACATCGTACTCAACAGGGCAGTTTTGAAACATATTGGGGCTCAGAATAGACCCCAGATCAGCCAATCAGGATATCTGTCACTGGGGCCTAAAAGAGATTCCAGGGTAGTGGAACCCCATTCATTGTGACCAATATGAGGAAACAGTGGTCCTACAGGCACTGAGGTAGGAATATAAACATGTTTTTGTGCAGTATAGGAAAAGGAAGAAGACAAATGTAATCTCAGCTAAAATAATCAAGGGAGAATCAAGGGAGATCTCGTTCCATGAGGAAGAGGAGGGCTACACCGAAGAGCTTAGATTCTACTTACTGGTTGATAAGAAGCCATTGGGAAGATTTAAACAAAAAGAATGACATGACATAGTTTATATTTTAAAAAAATAACCCTGGAAACTGTCAAAATTTACTGTATGAGAGGAAAATCTGTATTTTTCCAGCCTAATACTATAACTCCATCCCAGAACTAGCTAGTGAATTACCTCAGTACAACCTGCTGCCTCCATGACAAACAGCCATATTTAAGGCAGAGGACATCCCAAACTTATCTTCTATTACATCTGTACAGCAGTTTCTCACATAGTATATTAAAGACATTTACCCTTAACCACCAGTTAGCTGTAAAGGGACTCACCTGGTAGAATCACTGAGAAGTCATACGTATAATCTAAGACTTTTAGGGTTTACAGCCCCAATTCAGAGTTCATAGTCAATTTTCTTGTTGCATTTTTTGTTTGTTTGTTTGTTTGACCACTGCTGGTTTTGAACCTGCCACCTGAAGCATACCGGACCAGAGCCCTACTCTTTAAACCACAGGCACCGCCCCATAGTAGATTTTCATTAGACTGAGAGCCTTGAGCACCTAGAAATCTTCTATGAGAACCTTATCTTAGGTCATAAAAAACATCCACATTTAAACTCCCCCCTCAAAACCAGCAACACACAGCAAAACAGCCTCCTCATAAACTAATATAAAGAATAACCAAAAACAATACATTCAACAAATGTTGAATTGAACACAAGGATTTTAAACAATGGAATTATCAAAGAATATGACAGGATAACAATACCTAATATGTTTTAAGAAGTAAAGAACAAGTTTAAAAATATCTATAGGGAACAAAAAACATAATAAATGATCTAATATATGGAGGAGAAAAGAACGAAGTTGAATTTTTAGAATGAAAAGCAAAATAAGTGAAACTTAGGGACTGATTCAGGTAACTGGATAGAATTTAATAAAAAAGATGTGAAGTAATTATCAAAAAAAAGACAAAAATGAAGACTAATAAAAGTAGGTGGTATGGAGAATAGAGTAATAAGTAAGAGTAAGATCAAAATATGAAAGATGAGAAAAACGATGTAGCAGAGAAATTACTAGAAATTTTGATAGTTCAAAAACTGTCAGTGCTAATCTCTTTAACGAATACCCCAAAAGTTTAAAAAAATTTTTTAATTCACACATTAGGATGACTAGCCAATTTAATAATAGCTACAATGGAAAGCAATAATAAGTCAATTAATAATTCTGTGTACTCTAAGAAAATAATTGCAAACTTGTGTACTTAGTATATTGCTTTTGTCTTTTATTTTTTTAAGTAGAAAGTGATACAAAGTAATTTTGAGAAACAGTGTATCTGAGTCTGCTATTCAGTAGACAGCTATAAAAGAAAATTCTGAAAACATACTTCTCAGATGTGGAAAGTGTTCCAGAATGTAAGGTCTGAGATGTGAAAAGCCATGAACATTATTTAATAGGTTTTAAAACATAAACTAGTTGTTAAAAAAAATGACAACAGAGATTATCTTACTCCTAATATACGGTATCTTAATCTTTATTAACGACAGCTAATAATTTGATAAAAGATATATTAAATGCATAAGAAAATATCATAATTTGAGAGAAGAGATAAACAGAGCTAAAGTGGCCTAAGTTCTTTTCATTGCTAAAAGAAAGAATCAAATATAGTTCACAATAGCTAAAATAGAAGAGAACAAAAATGAAATAATAACACTAATCATAAACTACATAAGTTTGAATAGGTTTTTAAAAAGTCACACAGGACAGGAAGAAAAAGAGATAACATTATTTATGCTTAATTAAGTATTCCAGAGATTGTCAGAATGAATATAAAATATCAAATTAATTTCTTCATTTTTTTACAAGAAATATAGCATAAATAGATCAAAAACTGTAGGCAAAAGTAGTTCCATATTTTGTGAGGCCTGAGGCACATACAATGCGAGAAACCCTAAGAAAAATAATAAAAATTATCAATCTAATATTAGAAGAAAAAAATAAATATTTATATAGGGTGAAAATTGTAGATTTAAAACATATAAATTAAACAAATCAAGGAAAATAGTGAGATATTATCTTTATTATTGCATATTGTATTAGATTTTCATTATATTATGAGGCAATAGACAATTTTCTTGCACTCTATCAAGGTGATTGTGATTATTCACAGTTTCAAAAAAATGATTTGCCTCCCCTCCTGCTAATAGTTGGTGCTACCTCCGCAACTTCCTTGCCGTTTCTTGCACAGCTGTGCTTCTTTCCAGGGGCTGAACCCTCACGGAATAAGAGCCTTTTGACGATGTGCTGGTCCCTTTCGGCTTCCCTGTGCCTCCCAACCTGATACTTAGAGAAAAAACTGGCCTGAAAGCCTGGGCCTTAATGATCTTTCAGCTGCAACTTAGCAAGGTCTCATTCAGATCTTTCTTCTGAAGCTCAGTTAGGCCCAGCAAATGCAGGCTTTCACAGGAGAGCAGGACATTTGCGTCTGTTGGCAGCAGTTGGCTGGGAACCTTAATATCACCATCGGAGTGTAAGGATGGCCCTCAGGGAGGCTGGTCCTTCGTACTTCAGAAGTGGAGGAGAAAGATTTCTTTCTGCTTTGCGTCTGCAGAGGTGATCATAGAGACCTTAGTTTCCTCAGGGTAAACCCATGTCAAATTGAAGGTAAAATAAAAGAGAATGCTATTCCATTAAAAAGTCCCCAAACTCACTCATATTAATAGGGGAAAAAACAGTGCTCTTTTGGTTAATATCACTCTGCATCTTATAAATATATAAAATTATTGTGCCAACCAAAAGGAAAAAAATATTTAAAAAATGTAAAAATATAGTTAAAACTTTTATAGTATGTATATGGAAATATATATAGAATCTCAGACAAAGTGAACTTAATTTCAAAAAGAAAAAGATTATTACTTTCTAGTGATCAAAGTTTTTGAACTTATTATCAAGCTATAACAATTTTAATTTTTTGTATCTAATGACATCATCTTAAAATATATAAAAATATTGATCATTGAGAATTCTTTGAGACATACTGGCCAAATTTATAAACAGACAAAGAGATTTGAGCAATTGCTAGGTAAGGTAGACAAAAACATTAGTAAGGATGGAAGAGGTGAGCTACTCGGTTAATGAAGTTAAGTTAAACTTTGGAATACACCATTCATGAAACGCATAACTTTGAAAAGTGGCTCATATATAAGATCATACAAACTAATTCTACCTAGTCCATGAATGTACTTTACAACAAGGTTTTGGAGGTAGTATCTCCATGTTTCCATCCAACGTCCAAAAATTCCCAAAATCCACAAATTCCACAAATAATATTGATATTAACAGATTAACATAATGCATCTTTGTCCTAATGCATCTGGCATGTGAAAGGCTTTCAGTACACACACACACACACACACACACACACATACTTACACCCCTTTTTCCTCAGACTCCCCATTAAGTAGCTCCAAGAGAAAAAAATCTACAAGTTTTGAAAGAGGTGGGAGTGACATTAAAGGTATTCAAACAAAGAAAATCAATTTCTCTTCTAGTCTTTTATTTAAACCACTTATATTATTTGTTGGAGGAAGTAGTCTACCACAGAATTATTACTATAAAAAATCAGACTAATACTAAGACTTAAGACATGAAGGGTATCAGACATCAGAGGCCTAAGCCTTATTATTCACTTCAGCCGTCCAGAACTCAACTGTGCTCTTGTTAATTCTCTGAGACCAACTGCCTCAGGCATTTATTGCATCCCTGAAAACTTCCCCACATCCTTACTTCCAATCTACTGCTGCCTAAAACTGCCTACTGTCTTGTTTTAAAGATTCTAGTGATTTTTAAATTGTCTCCATTAGAGAAGCAGTAATTGGTAAAAATCCCTAAGGGTAGTGGCTGAAAAAACTGTCACTGGTAATAGCAGGAAATTTCACACAAACACCAGTGAATTTTCTGATTGATGGAGCTAAGATACAACCAGAGTTTAATATATAAAGATGCTAATGGCTAGATGAAAAAGAGGACCAGTGTACAAGCACACACATTGGGGAAAAACGTATTTAAAAGCAATTTCTTTGCCTTGTAGGTGATAAATCACACATTACATAAATCAATTTCTGGTATCATGTTCTCAACAGCTATGTGGAAAAACAGTTATTGTTTTCAGTTTTTTTCTCCTATCACTAAATATGCTTTTTTTTTAGAAATTAATATATTTACTTCCAGCATGATAGAAAGAAAATAGTGTTCAATAAATCAGTGACAAAAATATGGACACTGTCAAAAGCAGAGAATAAAATCTCTGAGTCAGTAGGAAGCCAGAATACAAACTGAAAATACATCAAAAACATTATAACAATTTTTATTTTTTAAAAGAGCATGCAAACACACATACACAACAACACCAAAAAAATAGCAGGTGTAAAAGCAACATCAGATTTTGCCTTGCAGTTAGTATTCAGTTTCAAGTACAAAATGACAAAGAGAGAAATACTTTTAAGATTGATGGTACAATATTGTTATCACTTTTAATCTTGATTGCCTGTCTGTTTATGTCTTGTGTTTTATAAAACTATTATAGGATAGTATTAGGATAGTAAATAAACATTTACATTTTTTAATGCATATAACATGAATAGTAAATAAATAAATTTTTCTGTAAAAATTCCATAAATAATATTGATATTAACAGATTAACACAATGTATCTTTGGCATAATGCATCTGGCATATGAAAGGCTTTTACATAATACATTTAAATTGAATTTTGCTTTTTATACTGAAAGTAAAACTCACAATGTTTAGAAGACTAATGGTGTTAGACTGTTTTCCTCCAAGGATTCACTCATGACCCTTCTAAAATAACCTCTCGGTATACCCCTGTTGAGGGAGTTTTGTCTTCAACAACTCAAATCACCCAATTCTGAAGACTAGGCCTAATAAGAAGTAAATCATTAAAGGAAAAATGTCACACATCCACTTGCTATTTCTTACTCAACTGTCATTATTTTCTAAAGAAAAGTACTATTCTGAAACCATTTGGTAAATGAACAACTCTCTTTAGTCAAAGCAAAAGAGTAGTCCCTTTGGAATTCTACTACATTTTTTAATGAAAACTACATTTTTCTTATTCTTTCTTTTACACAGCTATACTTTTTATTATTTCACTCACTTTTCTCTTCCATTATTCCTAGATGTAAAAATTTATGAGGACAAATATATTTATAGGCTTCCTACTTTTTTTTCCAGGCAGATTTTATCATATGCTTTTTAAATTAAATATGTAAAAAGGTCAATGCAAGTCAGGTTATTCACATATTCAGAGACAAAATACTATTCTACAATGCAACAATAGGTGGGGAATGTAAAATGAATGTGGGACATCTGAATAAGACTTCTTCATCTATTATGTCATTACTTATCTATTTTTATAATTAACAATACATATGTTTACATTCCTTTCAGTTCACATTTAATATATAACAAAAGCTTTATGATGTACTATTTAGTAAAAGTAATCTGAATGCATAATAAACTTTAACAGAATAATGGAAATACTCACCAGGGAAGGAATTCTTGGTTCCCTTCTGGAGTTTACTTCTCTCGGTCAACAGACTGATTTTTTCCTTTTCCCTGCCTTTCTGCTTAGAATAAACATGGGCTTTCTCTTTGCCCCCTGCTTCAATCACTTCTTACCTGATGGTAGCAGTGGAAATGCTATAACCAGCCAACAGTGGGCATGGGAGGGGGGACAAAGGGTGAAATTGGGCTTCCTGAGATGGAGGAGCAGGGCACACACTCGGGGATACTTCTCAGCCCAGCCTAGTGACACATGACCAGGGGCACAGAGGACAGAAGGATGGGATCCTACCATCCATGGGGAATGAGTGGTAGTCTGCACAGAGCCCAAGAGGACAGACTCAGACACTCAGTTGTTAAAGATTCCTTCAAAGCATCTGTGACATCCTCTGGAGTAGAGCACAAAAGATGATGTGTAAGATGGGGACAGAAAGAGGAACGTATAGCTCTTCTCTAAATAAGTGAATAGTCTGCCCAAGCCTTCAGGAAGGAGAATGGAGTATGGTGACCAGAGAAAGCTCTGTTTGCAGGCTACGAGATCTGGCCGGGGGGTGTATGATTGAGAAGGTCAGGGAGTTGGAGAGAGACAGAGGGGTTCCAGCAAGTCATCGGGGAGGCATTTGCAAGTTATTAACAGTATTAAGGGGATCCTAGAGAAGACACGACCTTGACTTGTTGCTTACCCCATTAGTGGAAGTCATCCACAGGAACAGGGTCTGGTCACGATCCACCCAGCATTGGTGTGACTGTGATGTCTAGAGCAGGCAAAGAATGGCCTAGAAACCACTCAAGTATCATTGGCCTAGAGTTATTATTGTGACTTCTTCATAAGAGCTATTTAAAAAAAAGGAAAATCTGTGAGTACAACAGGATCAGGAGGGCAACACAACGTTAAATATGATGGTGTGTATAGCACAGCCACTACCTGTGACCAGGAGTGGGAGGACGTCACTGCCGAGAACCAGGCTACGAGTCTTAGAGAAAGGAGCTGCCGCTGTAATGCAGAGTGAGCAGGAGAGAAGAAAGGGAAACCAAACACCCTGGAATGTCTGTCCAATTCAGCAGTGTGTTGTAAGAATCTCAAAAACACAAGCCATCTTTTCCACATAAAACTTAATAAAACCCACTTTGCTGCAAGAGATTTATTTTGGAAAGACTTCTTTTGGTGAAAAGCTTCAATGCCAGAATTTAGAAATAGTGTTTCATCAATTAATAAGGAACTTTTAAAGCTTTATGATCCATAATTCAGAAATTTATTTTAAGCTTTTCAGTTAAGGGGAAAGTGGGATGGAGCACAATTGCTTCTTGTTTTTGTTGCACCTGCTAAGTCAAAAAACAAGTGAAAGTAACAAGTTAAAAACCAAGTGCAATGAATGACCCAGGAAGGATACCATCTGTTATAGAAGAAGAAGAAAAAGGCAAAGGTTTGGAAAGAGACTAAGAAAATGTGCAAATATTAGTTAAAAAAATAAGGAATATTTTTAATTCATTAATGTTTTCTCTATGAACTGCCATGGTTTATCAAATATCAATGACAAGGAGGGCCCTTGTGTCAAAGAGGGAAAATCCCTTAGTCTGGAAGATACTGGGTGTCATAGATTTTCCTGTGCTGTGATTTCAGCGTCAACACCAGCCTTCAGAGCCATGATTCTCCCTTG
This sequence comes from Arctocebus calabarensis, assembly GCA_963573935.1. NCBI lineage: Eukaryota > Metazoa > Chordata > Mammalia > Primates > Lorisidae > Arctocebus > Arctocebus calabarensis. The sequence goes on along the minus strand of CAUYON010200515.1, from coordinate 167 downwards.
GAATTATGCTCTGCTTTCACATGAAGGCTAAAACCCAATTATAGCATAGGAATACAGGGAAAGGGGAAAGGGAGGGGAGGGGAAGGGGGAGTATGGGTGGAGGGAGGGCAATTGGTGGGATCACACCTACGGTGCATCTTAGCAGGGTACTGGGGAAACTTATTAAA
>CAUYON010200506.1:0-15406 GCA_963573935.1 Arctocebus calabarensis | reverse complement strand
CAAAAAATGGCCGGGCATTGTGGTGGGCGCCTGTAGTCCCAGCTACTTGGGAGGCGGAGGCAGGAGACTCGCTTGAGCCCAGGAATTGGAGGTTGCTGTGAGCTGTGATGCCAGGGCACTCTATCCAGGGTGACAGCTTGAAGCTCTGTCTCAAAAAATAAAAAAAAAATAAGACACTGATATTGTGGGGGTTGGGACTTGCTTGTTACAGCAGCTAGTGTTCTAATGCACACACTAATGTAGCCATATTTGTTTTTCTGCCCTCATCTAAGCCTAGTATAGAAGAAGCCCTTAGTATTTCTCCTCCGCCCCCACACAGCTTCCTTCTCTATATGCAGGCCTGACCCTGTTGTCCCTCCTTATAAATCTCTCAAGTTCAAGGCTGCCTTTGTTCTGGGAAGTTTTCTTCTCTACTTCCTCTTCCTTTCCAGCTGGGGTCCTCTTCTCCGCAGTGCCATCCTCCCAGGTGATCTCTGCTGCCCCCTCTACACGGATCGCTCCGGTAGCTCTCTGATCCTACACCTGGAGGTATAAACTGACACTTCTCCAAATTGCCACATGGATCCAGGACATTCTGGGATGGAATTCAGGGGGTGGGGAGAAACAAATCTTCTGTCAGCAGGATAAGGTCAGGGCACTAATTCCGGAGAAATAAAGGTCATACAAATGGAAAAGGAGGAATATCTTCCATGGACCACATGAGTTTTTGAGGAAGAAATGGCTCTCTGCCTCGGTGGGTTGCGTCTGGTTTTAGAGAGACTAGAGAAAACCCAACGTCAGCCTGGTGTGATGGGGGTTTCATTTTTTTCTCTGGCTTCTCTTGCCTGCTCCTTGGGATCCGCTGCCTGCTGGAGCTTTCTGTAGCTAAGACCCTGATTTGGTTACTTTAAAGGGAAGGAGGAGGGATTAGGAAAGGGAGGGGTGGTGTTAGGGACAGGGCATGGCCTGTGGATGCCGAATGCTAGCAAATGCTAGCGAGAGCAGGAGTGGGAACTTCCCAGGCAGGCCCCATCCTTCCTGTCCCCCTACAAGTGGGAGTCTCCTTTCTGGTCTCTTGCCACCCAAAAGTGACCATGTCACACCTTCCCTGCAGATGGGCAGATGCAGCAAGGCCACCTCTCTTCCCTGGTGAAGGGATCCTCCTGGAGGCTGGTGCCCATGGGCCAGGAAGGAACTGGAGACCCATGGTGACCACTCCCTGCCACCCCCTCATTGGAGGACAGCACTCACCATGTCATGCTTGGGGACATAGGTGTGTCCCTGAAACTGTCAGATTGATGCCCCTCAGACACTTCTGAGGCTATAAGGCTCTATGTCCCAGAAGAGCTGGTCTCCCCACTTCTTCCCCTCATCCCCCCTTAATCAATGGCACCTCCACCCACTCACCCAGCCAGAAACTCAACCCGGGGGGAGATGCAGGGCACTCTGGCCATCACCTCCCCAGCCTTCCTGTTCCTCTGCTTGCCTCTCCCTCCGCTCTGAACCCCACCCCACCTTGGTGAGTGAGCTCTTAAACACCTGCCTTGGCCAAACAAATATGTGGTTTAAGTGGGTGTGGCCAGGGCTGACAGGGAAGCTGGACAAGGTATGTAGGAACCTTTTGGGGGTAACGACAGTGTTCCAGATCTTCATGCAGCTTGAGTGACACAGGTATGTGCACCTGTCACAACTCGGCAAATGCCCACCTAAGATGTGTGCATTTCATAGAATGTAAAGTTTACGTCAAAAGAAAAATATTCAAACAAATATTGAACTCTCCTTTATAACATGCACTGTGAAGTATTCACAGGGAAGTGAATGGATGTCTGCAATTTGAAATGCCACAAAAATAAAAAGGATAGATGGATGCGTCAGGGACAGACAGCAATGTGACAAAACCAGTTTAGTAAAATGCCAGTGTTAGAATTTAGGGGTGGGTTTGTGGTGTTTATTGTGAAATTCTTTCCACTTTGCTGCACGTATGAAAAAAAAATTTTTTTTGAGACAGAGTCTAATTATTAATCCTCGGTAAAGCACCATGGTGTCACAGCTCACAGCAACCTCCAACTCCTGGGCTTAGACGATTCTCTTGCTTCAGCCTCCCGAGTAGCTGGGACTACAGGCGCCTGCCACAACGCCCGGCTATTTTTTTGTTGCAGTTTGGCCGGGTCTGGGTTTGAACCCACCACCCTCGGTATATGGGACCAGCGCCTTACCCACCAAGCCACAGGTGCTGACCATATATGAAAATTTTTATAATAAAATGTTGGGGAGAAATGTCTCCTGCCTCCAGAATTGCCACTCCATTATGTTGGTCATGTCTGCAGCTAGTGTTGTGTTTCTAGGACAGGATGGCAAATCGAAGCATAGCCCTTTCCTACTAGAAACCCTTCCCTGGCTCTCCCTGGGGTAGTCCCAGAACTTCTGTGCTTCCCAAGTCTATCTGTGCTCGGACTCTGTTTATTTCTCTGGCGCCATCTTCCTCACTCTTCTTTTCATTTTTTCCACTGCAGAGACACCAAAATATTGGTATTTCCTGCATGTATTGTGGTATTTTACACCGCCTATGGGTAGAAATTGGTAATAGAGCTCCCAATTTGGTCATACAGAAATAAAAACTACACATCCCAGCCTCCTTTGCAGTGAGGTGGAGTCATTGAATGTGCAGTAAGATGAGGTATTAATCTCAACTTCTAGAAAGTGTTCTTTAAGATAGGGGATATAATTTTCACTTCTTCCTGCTGGTTGGAATGAGAACCTGATGGCTGGAGCTCAAGCAGCCATCTTGGATCAGGAGGTGGAGGCCAGGTGTGGAATATGCCTGAGCACTAAGGTAGACTGAGGCTGGGTCCCTGACACGGGGGTGTGCTATCTCACCTCTGAGTCTTCCATATGAAAGTGAAATTCATACTCATTGAAGCCATGTCATTTTGAGTTTCCTGTCACCTACAACTAAACCTAGTCCTATGACATCATCTTCCATGTCCTTGAATATTTTGGTCCTAGAGCTTAGAATATTTTTACTTTGCTCCAAACATACTCCTATTGATTCTTCAAATCCCTGCCTAGGTATCAACTCTTCGTGTTCATTTGTGGAACTAACCATTCCTTCCTTTGTGATTTCTTGGTACCTTATATGGCAGTAAGCAATTATTTAGCACTTACAGAGTACCAGGCACCATCCTGAGTGCTGTATGTATGCTCCCTTTTTTAATCCTCGCAGTGACATTTGAGATAGGTAATTCTTTTTTTGGAGGGGGCAGAGTTTCATTTTATCACCCTCAGTAGAATGCTGTGGCATCATAGCTCACAGCAACCTCAAATTCTTAGGTTCAAGTGATCCTCTTACCTCAGTTTTTCATTTTTAATAGAGATGGGGTCTCTTGCTCAGACTGGTCTCCAACTCTTGCATTTAAGCAACTCTAGGCCTCCCAGAGTGCTAGGATTATAGGCATGAGCTACTGCACCCAACCAAAATAGGTAATTCTTTTAAAAATTCCCATTGTATAGATAAAACAATTGTCCTTGGAATGTTATGACCCTTTCCCAGGATCACAAAAGTAGTGCATGGTAGGGCCAACCATCAAGTCCAGGCATCTCATTTCAAAGTCTTTAACCCTATGCTGAACTGCCCTTGTTACTGCCCTCATCACATGGTGTTGACATCACCTGTTTACACATCCTTCCTTCCCAAAGCTCAGGGACAATGGTCTTCCCAGGGCCCAGCACAGAGCCTGATACATACCATGAGTGTTTGCAGAAATGAACTGCCAATTCTAAGCCCCCCAAGTCCTCATTGGGCACATGAGATCCTTCCTAGGCAGCCCAACCTCCCCTAACCCCCCTAGTCCCATGCACCATCTGCAGGCTTTTGCATACACTGGTGCCTCTGTTTGGACACCTGTGAATGTGCTCCTACTTTCATATCCAGCCCAAGTGTCCCATCTGCCAGGAGGCCTTCTCCACGCTGGCCAAGGCACTGCCTGCTCACCCTACTCTTTGCTCAAAACTCTGCCCCATTCTGAATCTCACTGGGGCGTCTCCTCCAGTGTTGCAGAATGTAGATGCGAGGGGCCATAACTTTGCCTCAGGTGTAGATTCACACTGTAATGTTAAAAAGGGTGCAAGAAGCAGGCTACAAGCTCTATTGTGGCACGTAGCAAATTAACTTTATTTCTGACCACCTTATATACTCTCACAATCATGTGCACACTTAATCTATGATTTACAATATTCACCATTATCTAACTCTAAACTTAAATGGCAGATATCCTGTCCTGGAAAACAGCACAATACTCTTTTACTTTAGGTCTTAAAAAATCTACATAAAAATAAGAGAGACAAAGCTATAGGGGAACTATTTCCTCATGCACTCAACAAGTTAACCTTAAATGGGTCTATGACTTTGTTTCTCCAAAGTTTGGAGGTCTTTAGGCTTAAGACAAAATGTAAAACATTTTGTTCTTGCCTGGACCATGTCTCCAGGCAAGAACTCCTTGGAGACAACGGCTGCAAAAGCCTCAAAGTATCTGTTCCCAGATGACCAGAAAACAGCCTTTGTGTTTGCCTCAGGGTGCCCAAACCTGTTCTGCTTTTTCTGTGAAGGCAAAAGCCAATTTAGCCCATTAGTGGCTTACTCGAATGAGACATAATGAGACATACATGTGGGGATTTCTAACCCCACATCCAGTGAAGTTTGAGTTCTCTGGGAGCAAGGAGTTATTCATCCTTTAATAATCTGGATAGCCATCCCTAGTCTTGTAAAAAAGGTCTTGAATGCAGAGACAGGAAAAGACCTCATGCTGGCTGGTGAGGAGTCTGGATGGATGAACAAAGAGCAGAGGTGGAAGGGGCCAGTCCAGGGCGAAGGCTTTTCTCCCTGTTGCCACTAGATGGCAGCAGGGCCCTCAGTTGTCAGAGTTTACAGCAAGGATGACGGTTGTCTTTGCCTTCACCTCCAAGAAGCCAAGACCCTATGCTCCATACGATAAAATAATCATTAAAAGAACTTATTGGCTTTGTCCTGTGCTAGGTGCCATCAGGAAAGGGAGGGGGTGAAGGAGAAAGACTCCAAATTAGACCCTTTCTTAGCCATGGAGCATGGACTATCTGGGTTCCAACCTTGGGCTGGCATTTCCCAGCCATGTGACTTTGGCCAAGGCACTTGACCTTTCTGTGCCTGAGTTTCCTCAACTGCAAAGTGGGGTTTGTAAAAGTATCTACTGCAGGAAAGGGGCCACTGGGAGTACTAGTTTCCTGGCACAAAGTAAGTGCAGAATGCATTTGTAGCTTTGCACACACACAGTGGAAATGGGGAGAAGGGGAGAAGCCAGTGCAGATGAGTTGCACCCCACAGCAGGCTGGTGTCCCAGGCCACACCTGTTGACTCCAGGATTAGGATGCTGTGTCCCTGCCAACCTTCCTCCAATAAACTCCTCTGGGCTTGCAAGGAAAGGAGGAGCCTTGCTGTGTAGACTGTATTTTTAGTTCCCTCTGCCTCTCCACAGCTGCTATAAGATACCTCTCCCCACCCCCAGCCTGGCCTCTTGGCTGGAGGATCTGCGAGGACAGCTGGGGAGAAGGGAGCAGTGGTCAGTATGATGGTCACCAAGGGTCTGGAGCTGAGCTGTTGAGGGGGGTGGTCCCAAGTGGAGTCTGGAGCAAGCCTGGAGGTCCTCCTGCCCCGGCAAGGGCTTTGGGCAGGTCCTACAAACCCCAGGCCCCAGTCCTACTTTGAACCCTGGCCTGGCGCTGGCCCAGGAGGGTGGACCCTGCCAGGAAGGCACCGGCTGAACTGGGGGTGGGTGGCCTGTGGACAGGAAGGAGGCACTGCCAGGCCAGCTTCTAAATGCTGGTTCTCAGGAGGCGGCTGAGCCTGAGAGGGCCCCAGGCTTTGAGGAGCCAAAGCCCTCTCCCTCTTTCTGTCTTTGTTTCCCTTTGTGGAGTCTTAAAGTATAATCTCCCAGACTCATCAGGGGAGCTGTTGGCTGCCCATGGGCTGACCAGTTCCCAGGTCACCTAGACTGGACTTTCTGCCCTCAAGAATAGTGGGGCTGGGTGCACAGCGGCCTGGAGGCTCTAACCTGTGCAGGTGGGTGCTGGAAGTCCTTGGCTAGAGGTTCTCTTTGTGTGCGTGTGACCAGAGGGGAGGGTCACAGAGACTAAAGATGGCAGAAGCCATCCTTCTATGCCAGACTGGGGCTCCTGACCTGCCTGGGGAGGGTGCTCAGTGAAAGTTCCGGGATGTTTAGCCTTGACAAGAAAGACTTGGGTGAGCCTGCTGCTTCTCCTGTGAGAGAGTTAGCTGGTCCGCTGTACCCCCCAAGGAGCCAGCAGAGCCAAAGGTGCTCAGGGTGATAAGAAGGCATCTTTTGGTTCAACAAAAGAAGACTTTTTTTTTTTTTTTTTGAGACAGAGCCTTAAGCTGTCACCTGGATAGAGTACTGTGGCATCACAGCTCACAGCAACCTCCAATTCCTGGGCTCAAGCGAGTGTCCTGCCTCTGCCTCCCAAGTAGCTGGGACTACAGGCGCCTGCAATGCCTGGCCATTTTTTGGTTGCAGCCGTCATTGTTGTTTGGCGGCCCCAGGCTGGATTCGAACCCACCAGCCCAGGTGTACGTGGCTGGCGCCTTAGCCCGTTGAGCCACAGGTGCCGAGCCAACAAAAGAAGACTTTTTAAAGCCTTAGGTAGCGAGTTCACTGCTCCTAAGAGTATTCAAGCAGATGCCAGGTGAAGGTCTGTAGGGAGAACTACATCTGCTGAGAAATTGCACAATATACCATGGAAGGCCTCTTTTAGCTTCAGGACACGATGGCCCTGTCATTCTGGACTCCTCTGTCTCTAGCTTTCTGAGGTTTGAGAATCTAGAACCCAAATTTCTAGAGTAGTGACAGTGGAAGACATTGGCAATGCAGAATTTTATTCTGGGATTTCAAGACTCCAGGATTCGAAGATTACTTGAGGGTAATCCTACCAGTCTCAGGTTTTTGCATTCAAGGGATTTTGCAATGAAAGACGGGGAGGGGGAAAGAGGAGGGCACAGGTCTGACTTGGTAGGATCCAGGTTTGTACCTTTGGGTGTCAAACTAACCTGCCTCTGTGTGTGTATGTGTGTGTGGCGTGAGTGTGTAAGGCTGTAGAAAGTTTTGCACACACACAAGGACAGCCTGCCTTTTCTATCATGGGTCCACTGCTTCCCTGCCCCGGCCATAGTGAAGGACAATAATAGCCCCCAAACAGAGCAGGCGACTCCAGGTAGCCATAGCAACCGTTAGGTAACAGGCTCTGTTGTAGAGATGTGTAAGTACAAACAGACGTCGGTGCCTTCCCATTAGCTTAAATGGTAAAACTTAAAAGCTTCGTCAACTTCAAAGCCATGGGTTTCCATGAGCACGCCAGTTAATGGGCACGCCTGGCAGGCGGGTGACAGCTCCACATTAAACACTTCAGGGTTCATAACGAGTTGATGAGATTTTAAATACTCAGGCTGTCCGCAGACAACGCAGGATGGTGAAGATGGGGGAGGAGCTAGGGATTTAGGTCAAAATCGGCCCTGCCCAGCCCCCTCCCTGGGTTGTCCTGAGACCCTTAGGTGGGCGCAGGCTGGACAGCATTTGAAAGCTATATATTGGGCTGGGCATGGTGGCTCATGCTTATAAACCCAGCACTTTGGGAGGCCAAGGTGGGAGGATCGCTTAAGGCCAGGAATTTGAAATCAGCCTGGGCAACATAGTCAGACCCTATCTCTACTTAAAAAAACATTAGCTAGGCATAGTGGTGCATGCCTGTAGTCCTAGCTCCTCAGGAGGCTGAACCCAGAGGATCGCTTGAGGCCAGGAGTCTAAGATAAGTCTGAACAACATAGTGACACCCTATCTCTATTTAAAAAAATAGAAAAATTAGGCTGGATGCCTGTAATCAGTTTGGGAGGCTGAACTGAGCAACGTAGTGAGACCCCCATCGCTACAAAAACTAAAGAAAACTTAGCTGGGTGTGATGGCATGCGCCTGTGGTCCCAGCTACTTGGGAGGCTGAGGTGGGAGGATTGCTTGCGCCCCAGAGTTTGAGGTTACAGTGAGCCACGGTTGTGCCACTGTTCTCCAGCCTGGGGTACAGAATGAGAGCCACGTTTAAAAAAAAAGGAAGCCACACGCACGCCATGTAATTAAGGATCGCTGGTGCTGAGGACTCAAGTCAGAACCCAGGGCTGTCGATGCTGACGGTGGTGTTAGGATGTGGGCCAGCCGCCTTCCCAGCACATGGCGCAGGTGACCAGACTGGCCTGGTGTGGCCTGCTGCTGCTCACTCCTTTCTGCACTGTCCTCCCCACCCTGGGTTCACCCTCCAGCAAGTTACCCGCTTGGAGTTGCCTTTTGATGCTGGGCCTGCTCAGTCGGGGCCTTGTGTACTGGGCTGCTGAATGAATAAATGGACGAAGGAACAAATGAATGAATGAATGAATGAACGAGAGCCCCCTTAACCATCCTGTGGCATTCTTAGCTTCTCATTTTACTAGCACATCTTCCACTGAGAAGGCTGCACAGGGCTGGAGGTGGCCAGTGCAGCAGCAGGGTGTCCGGGAAGGGCACCAGGCGTGGGTGGAGCAGTCATCACTGACATAGCCCTGCAGACCCAGGACAGCCCAAACACTCATGTACGCTTTCTGCAGCTCGTCTTCCCCAGCTGTAACGTGGGGTGATGCTTGCTAGTTCCTGGGGACGTTGTGAAGAGGAGATGGAATCTTGCCAGGAAGGTACTCTATAAACTGAAGCCCTGTGCAGATGGAAGGAAGGGCCTGTACGTACCTTGATCTTAGCTCTAAATAAACTGTACCACATTTTTAATTCCTCTTATCTCCCTAAGAAGACTGTGAGTTTCTTGAACACAGGGATGTGTTCTGTTTGATTTTGTTGTTTGTGGGATGGATAGATGGACGGGCAGGTGGATGGGTGAGTGAATAGATAGGAGAATGCATGAGTAAATGGGTGCATGGATGATGGGTGGGTAGATAAGAGGTGAATGATGGGCTTGGAGCCTGTAGCTCAATGGTTACAGCGCTGGCCACATACACCGGGACTGGTGGGTTTGAACCCGGCTGGGCCTGCTAAACAACAATGACAACAACAACAACAACAAAATAACCAGGTGTTGTGCGGGCACCTATGGTCCCAGCTACTTGGGAGGCTGAGGCAAGAGGATCACTTAAGCCCAAGAGTTGGAGGTTGCTGTGAGCTGTGATGCCACAGCACTCTACCGAGGGTGACATAGTAAGACTCTGTCAAGAAAAAATAAAAAGAGGTGAACAATGGATGGACAGATGAGTGAATAGATGGAGGGATGGCGTGATAGATGGATGAGTGAGTGGGTGGGTACATGAGCAGAGGGAGACAGGGATGCCTGGATGGAAATAATGCCTAATCATCCTCCACGTGTCTTCCTTAAAAGACCGTCCACCTTTTTACTCAAATAACATTTATTCAGTTCAAACTTGGCACAGGGCATCACGTGAAACCCAAGAGATACCCAGATTAATAAAACAAACCATCGCCCTCATGAAAACCAAAATAAGGTTTTCAGGAGCAGGGACGTGGAGGCCTGATTTCCTGGGTTCAAATCCCAGCTCTGCCATCAACTGGTTGTGTACCATGGCGAGTTTCCCTAACTTCCTCCCGGTTACATGGGGATAACGTCAGTATCCATCACATAGGGATCTTGAGGGATGAAACGAGTTACCAAATGCGAAGTGCCTGGAATAGGGGTCGGCACCTAGCAAGGTCTCTGTGGGTACCAGCTGCCATTGTGCTAACAGAGCAGCTGGTATGGAAACAAGGAAATGGGGTGCAGAGGTAAGCTGTGCGACAGGAACCAATTCGGAAAAACGGAAGAAGGAGCAGCTAATTGTGCCTTGAAGGAGCACATCAAGCAAAACATTCCAGGGGGAGATACTTGAACAAGACCACAGGGCCAGGAGTTCTCTAAGAGATTGTGGACTTGCTTGGGTGCACTTGACTACGTGTGCATGAAACCACCCAGGCTCCTTCCCGCCGTCACCTCTGGCTGGCAGGGTGAGGGGCATCTGGCGACATGGGCGGAAGGTGAGTGAGGAGACTGCCGAGGGCCAGGCCTGTCCTGGGGCCAGCCAGGGCGCCTGGTGCCCAAGCTTAGAAACATGACAGATCTCCTTGGGATGGCTGACCGCAGGGAGCTTTGGGTTTCAGGCTGCTGGCATTGGCCTTCCTGCCCTTCCTGCCAGCTTAGGAGAGTCCAGACAGTGGCCCAACCTCCTCCCCACTCTTTCCACAGACACAACCCCCCACCCCGCCCCTGTGGCCTGAGCTGTCCTGCCTCCCCACAATGGCATCTGCCCCAAAATAGCTTCCCATGTGAGGGCTAGAGAAAGAAAAAGATTAGACCCCTCCCTGGATGAGAAAGAGAGAAAGAGAAGGGAGGGGAGGAGAGAGGGGAGCCATCAGGTGATCCGTGTCGCGCATCCGGGGAGGTATAAAAGTCCCTTTGGGGCCAAGCAGCCTCAAATTCCAGCTGCAGGACCAGGACACCCAGTCGATCCACACTTACTCCTTTTGTCTTCTGCAGACCACACCATGGGGCTCAGCGACGGGGAATGGCAGTCAGTGCTGAATGTCTGGGGCAAGGTGGAGGCTGACCTTGCTGGCCATGGGCAGGAAATCCTCATCAGGTAAAAGGAAGACATCTCACCGTCCCTGTCACCCATACCCCAAAGATCAAGCAAAGTTCAGTTGCAAGGTGGAAAGTTAGTCCTGGGGTAGACTAGTTGGCTGTGTTAGTTGAGATTGTAAAAACCCCCACTTGTTTGGTTTTTTTAGTTTGTTTGTTTGCTTTGAAGTGTCAGGATTGAATGCAGGAAAGGAAAAGGAACCCATTGCAGGCTGATGTCAGCAGCTAGAGGAAACTTAAGAATCAGAGCCTGGATGCCTGGAGTTCACCAAGAAGAATCTTAGAATTAATTATAGAGTTAATAAAGATCTTGTCCAGTCACCTTGATGACTGGATAAAGACAAAAGGGGCCTCAAAAGAGAAGAACATTCCCAGAGTGTCCCATTAAAGTCCCTAAGTGTTTTGGCCTTCAAGGTGAGACAGATCAGGTTCTAGACTTGGCTCTGCCAAGACCGAGCAGCCGTGTGACCTTTGGGAAAGTACTCAACCTCTCTGAGCCCAAATTTCTTCTCCTGTACAATGGAAGAAAACCCTAATACCTACATCACAGAGGAGTAGTGGGGATGGAATACAATGATATATAAGAAGCCTGGCACAGTTCCTGGCGTGTACTGAGTTCTAGAAATCCAGGTAACTTTTGTAGATTAAGCCCAGACTGGGGATATAATCAGAGAACAGAAGATAGAAGCCCATTCATGGCCTTTGACATTGAATATGTGTTGCATTTGAGAGCTCAGAATGATATGGTCTCCAAGTATATCCTGCCTTCTCCTGCAAGGCAATAGAATAAACCAAAGAAAACAAAATTCTGAGTTTTGTAAATAGAGGAGGGCGAGATTTGTATGGAGAATCTCATTTTCCCGTTGCCTACTGTGCCAGTGGTGATCCCTCCGCTCTTTTCCTGGCCTCTTACCCCGTGTTCTGGGTCGGTCCAGTCAAAAGCCTAGTGGGCTGTGAATCAGCATTGCTGCCCCTGGGAGGAAGTGGGCCCTGGGTGAGTAGGTTGTTGTTGGCACTTTCATTACAGATCAGTTTCTCCTTGCTTGTGAGCCAGAGACAGTTGTTCTCTTCCACACCGATGTCCTTCCATCTCCCCTGGGCTGTGTCTCCTTCCAGCTCCTGTCTGCCCAGGAAGAATGGCCAGTCCTGGGAGCTCTGTCATCTGAAGTTTGAGCCCTTAGTGGTCGAAGCTAGAAACACTTGAGGAAGGACAGTCAAGTTTTCTGCTGACTCTGATGGCTTCCTAGGGTGTTCCTTTATGTCTTTCTTCTCCTGTCCCTGTCAGCTGGCTGCTGGGGCAGCAACAGGCCTCTATTGGATAAACATCTCCCCTCAAATTTGGTATCAACTCCTGCCCCAGCAATTTGCCGTGTGACCTTGGACAAGTCACTACCCATCTCTGGGTCCTATTCTCTATTGGTTGACCAGAATATTGCCCTGGTCTCTGAGATCCCCTCCCATTCTCAGGCCCTAGGATTCTCTGAGTCTGTGACCTCCCTTACTTTAGGAGAGGAGGCAGGACAGTTGGGTAGAGGTAGGCACCAGAGTTTGCAGAACAGAGGTCTTTCCAAAGTAAATTTGGTGGCTGCCAGCCCTAAGGCAGTGACTTGGATGTCTCGAAGGAGACTCAGAGAGTTGTGTCATCAGGGAGGATTAGAGCCCCTTCCTGGGGCCAGGGCCCAGGGGCCATTTGCCAGGGACAAGACAAGGGGGCCTGATGCCCTGTCACTTCTTAAACTTTGGGACACGCAGAGACGATGCCAGCTGGTTTGGCCCTCTCAGTGCTCGGGGTCTAGGGACCATGGGCTCCAGGAGAGGTGGAGGATGCTGACTCCCAGGACTGCAAATGCCCCATTGGGAGCTGGCCTCCTGGTTCTGTTCCAGACACTGACCCTGGGCTTTCTTACTGACCTTGGAAAGGTCATTTCTCCAATCCTCCAATTAGAAAGGAGAACAAATGCTGTTAATCCCAGCCTGTTAGTAAAATGTTGAGGCCATTGCCATGAATAAAAGCTCTAGAAGCTGGCAGGCCAGCTGTTCTGGCTCTAGGAGTGGGGGCTCAGGAGCGGGGGCTGCTGAGTCGACTCCAGGCGTCTGCCTTTCCTCCTCTTCCCCAAACCTTTTCCGCTTTATTTTGGCATTTTTGTTCAAACAAAGGATTTCAAGGCCATGTGGAGTTTGAAAATTACTGTTGGTGGTCACCCCTTCTCACATCACAGGGAAGAGATTGAGCCTGAGTGTCTCAACCAGCCAGTGGCAGCTATAGGCAGAATCTAAAATTCCTGTGCTTGGTGTTGATGATGGGGACGTAATGGTGATGGTGGTGGTGACGGTGATAGTGAAGGTGGGGCTGAGGATGAGGAGGACAACATATACAGTACTTACTGATTGCCAGGCCCAGGGTAAGTGTTTCACCTATATTATCAACTCATTTGAGCCTGACAACAACCTTTTGAGGTAGATATTACAAATATCACACTTATCAGAGAGGGTAAGTAACTTGCCCAAGGTCACACAGCTGGCAAGAGGGGAGCTGGAATTGAAGTTCAGGAGCTGGGATCCAGCATGCCTGCTCTTGCCCGCTGTATGACACCGCACACCCTAGAGATGGGGTCCTGTGCACTTGAGTTCTTTTGTTCTAGTAGAGCAGAAGGTTTTCTGGATCTGAGAGTGCTCGCTGCCCCTTGTGGGGGTCTGATTGGGGCTCAATTCGGAGAGCAGCAGGGAAATTGGCCTCTTTTCTCTCTGATTTGCATTGGAGACCTGGCTGATGAGCCAGGTGAAATCGAAGTGAAGGTGAAAACACAGGGAAGCGAGGCTTCCGAAGCCCCAGAGGAGATGCCCTCTGCCCATCTCTGCAGGGTGAGGGTCTTCTATCTGCTTATTTCTCAGGTTGCTGTTGTCAGGAAAACCCAGGAGTCCTTCCATGGCTGCCCTGGAGGCTCCCAGCGGCAGACCCTGGGCCCATGGGAGGCAAGCAGCTATGTGGTGCCAGAACAACCTGGGGACAAATTAGTGCAATTCCCCTGCACTCTTTAAAGTAAATATGGATTCTCTCTGGCTGTCTGGTGTTGAGAGCAGAGGGTGAGAAATCACCTAGACTAACGGTTTTGATTAACATATGGGTGCCAAAACCCTGAGAGTTGGAGTGATTCCTTCCCTGTCGCACAGTAGATTGGTGACAAAGCTGGGACCAGAATTCAGCTTCCTTAATTCCCAGTCTCATGTTCTTTCTCCTAGACATCTGGGGGAGGGGATGTCTCCATATGTCTGCGATCCCCTACAGCCTTGGATCGTGGCTCCTTGGCCCTCTTCTGCCCTAGTCTCCTTCCAGCGTCCTGAGCTCGGGCCATTGCTGTGGCTGCCAGGTCTCGCACCTGTCAGGCGGGAGTTCAAGGATCATTGTCGCCAGATAATAATAGCCAGGAGCTCAGAGACCCTTGGACGAGAGGTGCCAGAGACAAGCTGACAGTGACGCACGAGGCTCTGGACAGGGCCTCGGGGTGATATCGGTCATGGCTGTGGGCGCAGCTGTGTTCTAGGGGAGAATAAGACATCCTCCTGGGGGAGAGGATTGCTCCCAGTCCCACAGTGCTTGCCTGTGCATGTGTGTGTGTGCACTAGGAGATATTTACATGTACCTGTGTGCGAGTGTGCACATCTGTGTGTGCACATGCACCTGTCACAGCCCAATGTGTGTAATAAGTGTTCAAGGATCATTGTCGCCAGATAACAATAGCCAGGAGCTCAGACACCTGGCTAGTACATTTCTGTGTAGGTCTCGGTTTGCACGTAAACATCTTTGGGTAATGTAACAAAGCCTGAGTTGTCATCAGGCGTGTAGACATGAAGCCATTCTGCCTGGGGGAAATTCTCGGTAAGTGGCACCTGCTCCATCAGCTTTTTAAAGTGAATTAATACATGTGCTACCCTTGGAACAGAAAGTGTCACATGCATGCAGGTCAGTATTCTCAGTGCCTTCATTTAACCAAGTGTGGGTTTGGGGGTGTCCACTTGCATATTTGCTAAGCTGGACTTAGCCAATGTTACTCCCCTGTCCAGATAGGAGATCGAATTATTGATTCAGAGTGAGTGAGAATGGTGTTGAGAGCTGGGAAGAAGAGAGTTAGATTTGCTGCATCTTGAAGTTCCTCCTGTCCCTGGATCCTGGGTTCATAACCCGTGGGCCCCCATGACACTGTCAGTGATCCACGCTCTAAGATTGCTCGTGTCCTGACACTGGGGCGAAAGTCCAGCCCCAAACCCCCTGGGCACTTTTATCCCTTCCTCATCCCTTCTCCTCTGCCAAGTGGAGAAGGAAGGAAGTGGCTTGTGCTCTAGGAACGTCCGAGGAAGGGAGACCCTGCCAGGGAAGAAACACGCAAGGCTCTGCTCCTCCTGCTGCTGAAGCTGAGCTTGGGGAAGAGGCCTCACCTTTCATTTTCCTCTTCTATAAAATGGGGTAAAAAAAGCACCTGCTTCACAGTGTTGCTGTGAGGACCCAGTGAGCTAATACACAAAAAGCACTTAAAATAGTCATATTCTGGGCTCAGTGAGTAGGTGGCCGGCCCCATATACAGAGGGTGTGTCCGCGGCCAAATTGCAACAAAAAATAGCCAGGTGTTGTGGTGGGCGCCTCTGGTCCCAGCTAATTGGGAGGCTGAGGCAAGAGAATCGCCTAAACCCAAAAGCTGGAGTTTGCTGTGATCTGTGACCTCACAACACTCTA
>CAUYON010200504.1:0-46963 GCA_963573935.1 Arctocebus calabarensis | reverse complement strand
GGTAAGTAGCTGGGTTCATCTCTTGGTTCTCTATTCTGTTCCATATATCTATCTCTCTGTTTTTGTGCCAGTACCATGCTGTTTTGATCACTATTGATTTATAGTACAATCTCAGGTCTGGTAGTGTGATTCCTCCTGCTCTGTTTTTATTTGTAAGTAATGTCTTGGATATTCGAGGTTTTTCCTGATTCCATATAAAACGAAGTATTATTTTTTTGAGGTCTTTAAAATATGACAATGGAACTTTAATAGGAATTGCATTAAAATTAGTATTTCTTTTCAATGTTCAGTGTAATTCAATGGTGAAGCCATTTTGGCTTTTGCTTTTTTTTGTGGGTGTTTTTTTTTCTTTAGTTACTGATTTACTCTTTATTTGTTACAGTTCTATTCACATTGTTTATTTCTTCTTGAGTCATTTTCAGTACAACAACCTCCGACTCTTGGGCTTAAGCGATTCTCTTGCCTCAGCCTCCCAAGTAGCTGGGACTACAGGCGCCCCCCCCCCCCCACAACACTCAGCTATTTTTTTGTTGCAGTTGTCATTGTCGTTTAGCTGGCCTGGGCCGGTTCAAACCTGCCACACTCAGTGTATATGGCTGGCGCTATGACCACTTTGCCACAGGTGCCAAGCCATTAACTTGAGTCTTATTTCTTTTTTTATTGGTCAGTCTAGTCCAAAGTTTGTTCATCTTTTTTTCCCCCTTGGTAGGTGAGTGTACACACCTTAGCAGATTCTAACGTTATGGGTACCATCCTGCTTGTTCATCCTTGTAGATAACTAGCTTTTGGTTTCATTGAGTTTCTCCCTTCTATTGTTTTTCTCTTCCCTGTTCTATTAGTTTCATGAATGTAATCTTTATTATTTCCTTCCTTTTGCTTGCTTTAGATTTAGTTTGCTCTTATTTTTCTAGAATTTTTTTTGTGAAATGATAATTTGTTAGCAGTATTTTTTATTTTTAGTTTAAGACGGAGTATAAATTTTCTTTTACTTGGAAGTACCTTACATTATTTATAAATTACAATAGAAAATGTTGTTTTTATTGAAGCTGCAAATGTTTAGGTTACATCATTTGTAATTCTAAGGTATAGTTTGAGTTACAGTTGAGCCCTGCACCCAGGAGGCTTGCTAAAGATCCTCACATTATGCACATTAGGTGCCAGTTGCCCTCCTTCCTTTCTGCTCTGCTCCTCCCTCCTCTCTCCTCCATCCTCCCCCTGCTAGACTCTATTTGTGTTTTTTGTTTTATGTGGATGTGTAGTTGTTTATATATTGGTTATATTGGTTTCATATTAGCATTGAGAACACTGGATACTTCCCCCCCTTTCCTGTGATAATTTAACTAAGAAGAATGTGTTTCACCTCCATCTGGGTAACACAAAAGATGTAAAATCTCCATCTTTTCTTTTCTTTTATTTTTTTTCAGAGACAGAGTCTCAACTTTATTGCCCTCAGTAGAGTGCTATGGAATCACAAATCTCACAGCAACCTCCAACTCCTGGGACTTAGGCAGTTCTCGTGACTCAGCCTCCTGAGCAGCTGGGATTACAGGCGCCCACCACAATGCCCGGCTGTTTTTTTGTTGTTGCAGTTGGGCCGGGGCCGGGTTTGAACCTGCCACCCTCGGTATATAGAGCCAGTGCCCTATCCACTGAGCAACAGGTGCCATCCAAGTCTCCATCTTTTCTTATGGTTGAATAGTACTCTGTGGTATACATATATCACAGTTTGTTAATCCATTCCTGGGTGGATGGGCACGTGAGTTGCTTCCACAACTTGGCAATTGTGAATGGAGCTGCAATAAACATTGTAGTGCAAATGTCTTTGTGGTAAATTGATTTTTGTTCTTCTGGGTAGATACCTAGTAATGGGATTGTGGGATCAAATGGAAGGTCAACTTTTAGTTCTTTGAGAATTCTTCATACTTCTTTCCATAGAGGTTATATTAGTTTGTAATCTAACCAGCAGTGTTCCCTTCTCTCCATATCCATGCCAGCATCTGCACCTTCAGCATTTTGTGATTTGGGCTAATCTCACTGGAGTTAGGTGATATCTCAGAGTGGTTTTGATTTGCATTTCTCTGTTGATTAGGGACGATAATCATTTTTTCATGTATTTTTTTTTTGCCATTCATCTGTCATATGTAGACAAGTTACCATTCATGTCTATTGCCCACTCATAAATGGGGTTTTTTGCTCTTTTCTTGTTGATTAATTTGAATTCTCTGTAGATTCTAGTTATAAGCTCTTTTTAAGATTTATGACATGCAAATATCTTTTCCTAATCCAAAGGCTATATGTTTGCTTTAGTTATGGTACCCTTAGCTGTGCAGAAGCTTTTTAAGTTTGATCATGTCCATTTATTTATTTTTGGTGTTGCTATGATTGCCAAGGAAATCTTTTTCGTAAAATCTTCTCACAGGCCAATTTTGTCAAATGTTTTTCTAGACACTCTTTTCTAGAATTTTTATTGTTTCACATCTTAAATTGAAATTTTTTATCCAGCAAGACTCAATTTTTGTCAATGGTGAGAGGTGTGGGGTCTAATTTTTGTTTTGTGTATGTGGCTAACCAGTTCTTTCCAGCACCATTTGTTAAATAGAGTTTCTTTTCCCCAGTGCATGCTTTTGTTTGGTTTATCAAAGATCAGATGGTGATATGTGGCTTGGTTTATTTCTAGGTTCTCGATTTTATTCCATAGATATATATTTCTATTTTTATGCCAGTACCATGCTGTTTTGAACACTATAGACTTGTAGTATATCCTGAAGTCTGGTAATATGCCTCTAGATTTGTTTTTATTTCTTAAAATTGTATTGGCTATTTGGGTTTTTTTCTGGCTTGACATAAAATGAAGTACTATTTTTTCCAAGTTATTCAAAGAATGATGTTGGTGCTTTGATAGAGATTGCATTATATCTGTCGCTCTCTTTGGGTAGTATGGACATTTTAATGATGTTGATTTTTTTCCAAGCCACGAACATGGGATGTTCTTCTATCTGTTAGTGTCTTCTGCTATTTCTTTTCTCAGGTGTCATAGTTCTCTTTATAGATATCCTTTACATTCCTTTTTAGATATATTCCTAGATGTTTCATCTTCTTTGGAGCTACTGTAAAAGTTATTGTGTCTTTGTTTATCAGCTTAACTGTTTTGAACCCGCCACCTCCAGCATATGGGGCCTGCGCCCTACTCCTTTGAGCCACAGGCACTGCCCTATCAACTTAACTGTTATTGGCGTATATGAAGGCTACTTATTTGTGGGTATTGATTTTGTATTCCATGACATTGCTACATTTCGTGATCACTTGTAAGAGCTTTGTAGTGGAGTCCCTGGGGTTTTCCAGGTGTGAGATCATGTCATCTGCAAAGAGCGATAGTTTGACCTTCTCTGTCCCTATTTGAATACCCTTGATCTCCTTCTCTTTCCTGATTACACTGGCCAGGACTTCCAGCACTGTGTTGAATAGCAATGGCAATCATGGGCATCCTTTTCTAGTTCCAGTTATGAGTAGAAATGCTTTCAGTTTTACTTGATTCAACATGATGTTGGCTGTGAGTTTATTGTAGATGACCTCTATCAGGTTAAGAAATATCCCACCTATGCCTTACAATAAAATTTTCTTAATAGAAATTTAATGCTTTATAAGGATGCGTTAGTATGTCATAGGAAAGTAATTCTAATGAGAAATCTTTTCTAGGAATATTTTAATGTAATATATTACCAATACTGCAATTTCAACCAACTTGAAATTGGTTCATGGAGTTATAAGTATTCATATTCTGAAGAGATAAGTAATAGTATTTGTTTCCTTTTTAGATAAAATTGGTGGTTCTGGAAATAACTCTGATATGATGGAAAACAATAAGGAAGAGGTAAGAACGATTTGACAGATTTTAAAAACATTTATTAGCTTATAATAATCAACTAGACTATATGTCATTGGATTCCTTCTAGTCAGTACATGCATATGTTTAAGTCTTCTATTATACCCAGTTGTCTTTATGATCCTTCAGTTTGGTAGTTTACCAGTTTAATAAGATGTTCATTATTTCATTTGTTGTGGTGGTTCACTTTGATTTGCCTAAAGTCAGACAAATGAAGGCTTGCTAATAGATAGGTATTTAGCTAACTACCATTGTATTGCACCAGTGGTTTTGAGGTAGATGTTATGGTTGTAAGTCCATGGTTCTAAGTTCTCTCAAAACTTAGTATTAAGAGTCTCCTAAGCATTATTATAGCAACTCATACTGAGGTCCTTCTCCTGATACACAGTTCTACATCATGTTTTGGAGATTTCTTTCACTTAGGGTGAAAAATTCTGTGTAATATTAGATATTGATTATTTTGGCAAAATAAGGCTAAATTTAGTATTTCAAAGCAAGTTGTAGAAGTTACTCCATGCCATTTGTTAGCATAGAAAAGAATGACATATTATAGATTCTTAAAACTCCTTACCTCTTTTCAGATCTAATTACTTCTGCGCATTTATTTGTCTTTTGTGACTGGGACCAGAGTCATGATAACAGCTGTGAACCTCCTCCCTTCTGCCCATGCATGCAATGGCAACCATTTTAAAAAACACAGATTTAATCTTCAGTCAAGGAAATCTGATAATAAATAAGAATTAGTTTTTGTATTTCCTTTTAGAAAAACATTCTGGGTATATAAACAGAATCTCATTATATTACTGTATCAAGGATTTTGCTATGGGGAAATAGATGATTATAGGGATGGATGTTGTTTTCAGAATTTACTCACATTTGTATTTATGTCTCATGTTTAGGGAACTAGCTCTTCAGAAAAATTCAAATCTTCAGGATCATCACGATCAAAGAGGTTGGTTGATGTTGAAGGGAAGCAAAGTTATTTTCTTTTGCAGGTTATTGTATGTTTCTAAAAATACATTTTTTCCCCTAAACTTCTAGCACTGCTATTTTAAGTAAACTGTTTTATACAAATATACATATTTTTATTATTTATTTATTTATTCTATTTAGAGACAGAGTCTCACTTTGTCGCCCTTGGTAGAGTGCCGTAGTGTCACACAGCTCACAGCAACCTCCAACTCCTGAGCCTAGGTGATTCTCTTACCTCAGCCTCCCAAGTAGTTGGGACTACAGGCGCCTGCCACAGTGCCCAGCTATTTTTTTGTTGCAGTTTGGCCAGGGCCGGGTTTGAACCCGCCACCCTTGGTATATGGGGCCAATGCCCTACCAATTGAGCCACAGGCATTGCCCCAATACACATATTTTTAAATGAGCAGTATAATATAATGATTTCCTTTATATTTATCACCTGGTTTCAACAATTATTAATTCATTCCAACTTTGAATTTTAAAGGCATTTTAAAGAAGTATTCATTATGTATTAGTGGCCCTTGTAATAAAGAGTTCCTTTTTTTAGATAATATATGTGCTCAAAAAAAAAAAAAAAAGAAAGGAGAAATATTGAATGCCTCATGAAGCAATATGGGTTTTGTAAGAGTTATGTGAAAATGTCTGGGAAGGGGAGTTAGGTAGTCGTCATAGCTGTAAGTTATAAGGAGATTAAGGGATGATAAAAATACCTTTTTGAGCTAAGTTATCAAAGACATTCACACATAAGTACCGAAACTACTTGTAAGCATACTGTAATGCTCCAAATGCTATGGAGGATAGTTCTTAGTAGAAGTTTTGTGCTTAGTCTATTGGAATTTTGTTGTTTCTAACCAGAGGGAATATAAAACACAGCTTGCTTGTTATTAATTTATTCTCTAAAGTAGTGATTCTTAAAGAGTGCTCTTTAAGATCCCCCTGGGAGCTTTTTCAGAGTACACATGTCTTGGTCGTATCCCAGAGCTCCTGAATCATAATCTTCAGCAATTTGGCATAGAAAAATATTCTTCCCTAGGTGATTATGATGTGCATCCTGGTTGAGAGCTACTGCTCAATATAAACATGTTATTATATTCTTTGAGTGTTGTTTCCATTGTCACAAATGTCCATAACTCTATGGACTTAATTCTTTCATAGGAAACCTTCAATTGTAACAAAGTATGTAGAATCTGATGATGAAAAACTTCTGGATGAAACTGTAAATGAAGATGCTTCTAATGAAAATTCAGAAAATGATATTACTATGCAAAGCTTGCCTAAAGGTAATGTGTGTTAATTTTTCATATGAAGTTCAAGTTGAAA
The DNA here is from genome assembly GCA_963573935.1 of Arctocebus calabarensis. Classification (NCBI taxonomy): domain Eukaryota; kingdom Metazoa; phylum Chordata; class Mammalia; order Primates; family Lorisidae; genus Arctocebus; species Arctocebus calabarensis. The sequence goes on along the minus strand of CAUYON010200504.1, from coordinate 40,788 downwards.
TGTATTGTATATCACTAATGTAAAATTGGAAATTGATTACTGTTAGCTGTGTGTAAAAGACCAAACTTGGGATTTTATTAGTGGTGGTCTGGAAATGTATTAGTATGGTAATGATAACGTGTTATTGAGATTAACAATGTGGAATATTCAGTTAGCTTTGAAAAAAACAAAATTTGTTTTTCTTTATATTGTGCTTTAGAAAAGGAGTTTTTATTTATAAATTATACTTGAATGTGGAAATATATTTAAAAGTTTAATATATTAGTAAAAGTTAATGTGTTGCATAGATGTGATGACTATTCCTGAAAACTTAAAAAAATGTGCAATGTAGTCTTATTCCATTCTTAAATTCCCTAAGGCTGAAAGCTATAGTTAACTATCACAGATAAAGTGTATTTCTTGCTATTATTTCTTTAAGAAACCTTGTCATCGCTGGTGACATGGTGTCTCATGTCTGTAATCCTAGCACTGTGGGAAGCTGAGGTGGGAGGATCCCTTGAGCTTCAGGAATTTGAGACCTGCTTGAGTAAGAGTGAGACCCTGTGTATACTTAAAATAGAAAAAATTAGCTGAGTGTTGTCGTGGGCGCCTGTAGTTCCAGCTACTTGGGAGGCCAAGGCAGGAAGATCACTTGAACCTAGGAGTTTGAGGTTGCTATTAGCTAGTTTGATGCCACGGCACTCTAGCCTTGCAACAGAGTGAGACTTTGTCTCAGAAACAAAACAAACAAAAATACCTTGTCACATACCCTTGAGTTTTAACCATAAAACCTCATTAATTATATTGAGGAAAAATAACAAAGTGAAAATCTCGGACTCTTCATAGCCCAAGTCTGAGGGCTGTTTGATTGGGTGATGAGAGAATGATAAGGGACTTGGTAATTTCACAGTGTTTCAAAGAGTCAGTATTTTAGACTTTTTTCTTTTTTAAACATTATATTCTAGATTTTTAGCAGATTTTCCAAATTTATTTATAGTCAGATCTTTTGTAGCAGTATTTATTAAAGCCTTTTGCATTAAACCCTTTTGTGACTTTTTTTATTTAGGGAAGTTTTTAAAATATGATGGGTAGGAGGGATGGGACTTTGCTTGACTAGGATAAATTAGATGTTACTAAAGGTGAGAAATGAAAGGAAATTAATGAAAGAAAAAAGATAGGAAACTTGAAGGGCTTACCATTTACTTGGCATTAGAAATCACCTGAGACAATTTTATTTAATGGTTTTGGTGACCAAGAGCAAAAACTAACATGATTGTTTAAGTCCCATAGGCAGTGACTCACTTTCGCTTTTTACATTCTCAGTGGTTGTCACTGGGAGTGTGCATGATGAAAGAATCAGGAATTCAAATCTTTCCTTTAATGATATTATGGAAGAAAGTCAGTTTATGATGTTACTAACTTGAACTATGCTTAATTCTGTCATACCAAAACAAAATATAGAACCATTTCATAAGGTTAAATCTGAGTGGTTATAATACTATATTGAGCATGTATAGGTACCAAAATCTTATAGATTTAATAACTTTAATCCTCAAAATAATGCTGCAAGGTAGTTATTGCTTCTACTTGTCCAGATGAAGGAAAGATTCAGAGCTCAAGGAACTTTTTCAGCTTTAAATTAAGAAGCTAAGATTTCACCCCAGGTATCCCTGAATCCAAAGCTAGTGAGTGCTCTTTCCACTGTGCTGCTTTACTTTCATTTAGAGAAGAATCTTCCAGAAGAATTTAATTTCTTTTCGTTACTTTTGTATCTTTGTCTCTTGAAATGTTGGGTTTCTCTGAGAATATATATGTGAATTATTTTTTTTTTTTGGTGGGGATTATTTAAATTTACCAGAGTCTATAAAATTTCAATCATCTGTGTCCTTTACCCTCCTTTTTAGAAACTCAGAAATTCATTTAACAACTTGATGTCAAAATTTGCTTGTTGAATTAACATAGGCCCATGTTTCAGAGAGAGCCCCTGACAACTACTTTTGCTTTGTTAATTGTTTGTAGTAATGACCAATTACTAAGCCCAACAATGTGGGTAAACATGGAGACCTGAACCCTTTTTATTATGCCTGTTTTATTTGCTCTTCGCAGAACTAATAAAAACTTAAAAGCGGTAACTTCTCTCCACAGTTCACATGTTTTATAGTTAAGAAAGGGCATTCTTTGTGAAATATTTCCATAGTGGTCAACAAATGATCTCATGGTACAATTTATTATTAGAGTACTTCCATTTAAGTATCTTAAAGTAATCTCTGTTAATACTCTTTATGGACTTTGCAGGGTAATGAAGTTTTGACATATTAGTAGCGAAATGGTATAGAATAGATATAGCAGTAGTAGATGAACTTTGTTGTTCCTCTTCAGTACTCCCCGTCAAGTAATACTAAAACCCTTAAAAATCTTTTTCTAAATTTAGGATTTAGATTATGAGATGAATAGGATGCCTTTTAAAACATTATCCCTCTGGGCGTCGCCTGTGGCTCAAAAGAGTAGGGTGCTGGCCTCATATACCGGAGGTGGCAGGTTCAAACCCGGCCCTGGCCAAAACCTGCCTCCCCCCCAAAAAAAAATCCCTCTGGACCCATTTATTTTATAATCTCTTTATGGAGCTTAGCATGTTATGTTTATATTTGTAAGGCTTTCTGTTTGATTCACACATTTGTGTTATGATCAGTTCATAATGCCTCCCCTTCCTGTTTTTGTGAACAATTAATCTGTTGACACCTGGCCCTTTTATTATTACCCTGTTATATTTATTCTTGTGAGGTCCTTATACAAATATTGAAAGCTTGTTAGAAACACACTATGTACCAGCAATGTTGGCTTTATCTGAACAGAAGTCTTGTACTTCACTTGCACATTTAATATGTGTAATGGTTTTTTAAATGAAATCATTCTAGGTACAGTGATTGTACAGCCAGAGCCAGTGCTGAATGAAGACAAAGATGATTTTAAAGGGCCTGAATTTAGAAGCAGAAGTAAAATGAAAACTGAAAATCTCAAAAAACGCGGAGGTAAATACCAGCGAAAATGAAACATGAATTTAAATTGCTGTTTATGACCATATTGGAAAATTTGATGTGCTTATTCAAAATACCTCCACTTTTCTGCCCATTGTTTATTAAAAGCATTACTTAAAAGTAACTTCTGTTTCTCTCTGAGCTCTGAAGCAGAAAAGGATAAACACAATTTATCAAAACACCTTTGCCTTCAGTGGCTATTATGTTATCTCAAAAAACTTAGCATTTTCTTCTTCCATGTGTTCATTCTGTAAAACTTATATACCAGAATACCATATGTCTTCCCTCACCCTGAAAGAATTTCAGATTTGTGCAATATTTTGTCTGTGGCCTCTAGGTACTTTATATGTATTTAGAACATTATTACATAGAGTAATGGACATCTACATTAGTGTTACCTGGGATATTTATTAAAAATGCAAGTCCCTTGATTTTATTCCTAACAAATTAGAATTTGTGGTGATGAGGTCAAGAATGTGCCCCAAGCTGTTATGCACACTAAATTCTTTGATTTAAGGATAGCAATGCATTGACTAGCCATAAAAAAATGATAGCAATGCAATGTTGAGTAGGAAGGAGAAGGGAGCTAGAGCTAATAACTCTCCATCTCTCTGAGCTACCTCTTTCTTTGTGTCTACCCTCACTTAAACACACAAGCATATTTGTCTAAGCGAAGTTTGCATGAGTAGATTCATTGAGAAATTTGATAGTGGGATATGTATGCCACTTGTTTGTGTGATTTTTAAATGGTGCCTATCTATACTTTTGGGGCAGATTAATAGAGCTAGAGTTCTTAACTATGAGAGGAATGAATCTACAAAACATAGAACATGACACTAAATTTCTAAATTAGAAGTGTGTTGAAAGCATGTTCATTTAATATTGATCATATTAAATCAAATATATTTGTTAAATTATAGTGAAATTCTATTGGTGAAAATTTTATGTAGATTTTTATTTCAGTGCAGTGATTATCTTGATGGAACTAATAAAATATATTTGTACCTATTACACATACCAGTTTTTAGATAATTTATTAGGTTGTTGACAGAATATACTGAGTATAGAGTATAAATGTCTTAACACAATAATTAAGTAAATGAGATGAGGTTTATATTAAGCAGTGTGATGTAAATGCTCCTAATTCTATATGAAATCAGCACATTGTATCCCATACATGCATTAATGTATACATGATCTATGCGTTTATGATTTAATAAAAAAAAAGAAAAAAAAAGAAAATGTTGTTTAGTTTTTTTGTCCACAAGGGGGTGGTCAACCCCTTTTGAGCATAAGGAAGCTTTTTTGAGAATAGTTCATAGTCGGAAAACCATCATAACAGCACCAGAACACACCAAAACTAAGGTAGTATTCTTAAAACTTAAAAGAATCAGCAAGTAGAAGGTAATGGTAAGGATGAGTAGCAGCTAGTGGTCTTTCCTGTCAACATGAGTCTTCTAGTGAAGACAGACAGTGAAGCATACTGCATTGCATTAAAATTAATGTCTGTATTGTCTTTTGGGGAGAGACTCTGGAACACTCAGTGTTTGAAGTGGGGGTAGGGGCTAAAAGGAAGATAACAGAAGAACCGTTATTATTGAGAGCATTCCTGGTGCCACTTTGGTATGCTGCTGGAATTAGGCCTGAGCTGATATTTCTGGAACATTTTATTGCATGTGTAAGAGTGTTAATGTAATATGTGTGTTTATAGGCATATAGTAGCACTTACATCTTTTGTGTTTTTTTATCTTTAATGATTTGCTTCATTTTTAAGTTGTCAGAAATAACATAGAAAATTTAATTCAAGGATTACTTATATAGACATATGAGAATACACTAATTATCTGAGGTACTGAACAGCTGTAGTGAATATTGAAACTATTTGGGAAAATTAGTTCTAAAATTGAAGCCTGATTTAGGAAACTATAAAAAATGTAAAGTTGATATATTAAAAAATCTTATGTTGCTCAGGTACAGAAGCTTATGCCTGTAATCCCAGTATTTGGGAGGCTAAGATGGGGGAATTGCTTGAGACTAGGAGTTCAAGACCAGCCTGACAATATAGTCAGACCCCCATCTCTACAAAATATATATTAAAAAATTAGCTGGTGTGTTGGCATGTGTCTATAGTCCAAGCTACTCAGGAGGTGAGAAAGGAGGATCACTTGAGCCCCTGGCATTAGTAGAGGTAAAATGTGCTGTGGTCATGCCACTGCACTCCAGTCTGGGTGAAATAATTCCAAAAAAAAAAAAAAAAAAAAAAATCTTAGGTTGATGTGAAACAAAATTGCAGAACAGAGAGACATGGCTGTTCTTTTAAAAAATATAATAGCCTGTTCTGAATACTTTCCCAAATATGTTAGAAAATATATTTTACACCTAACTTTTTTAGATGGTAAATAATTTTATTCTCTCTTTAAAACTATTAAAATGTAGTAATCTCAGAAGCAAAAATGTCTCTTTTCTCACTCACTGTGTCATAATCTTAAAGATATTTCATAACTAAAAATAAAAATTTAAAGCACATGTACAGAAACTAGTATATAAAGTAACATTTCAACATTTTACCATATTTGCTTCAGATCTCACTTAAATAAAAATATTGGTTCAGTCCTACTCTCATCCATTTCCCCTTCTTCCCACCCCACAGGTAATGATTATCTTGATGTTTTATGCATGTGCATGTGTATGCATGTTTTCTATATTTTCTGTATGTATGATATATTCATTAAACATTTGTTTTCATTTCAAAAATATATAAAATAGTATTCTGTATATATTCTTTGGGAACATTGTTATTCAACATTGTTTTTGAATTGTATCCATGTTGATGGATGTATTGTTTATTTTTCACTGCTCTACAGAATTCTGTTGTAAGAATAAACCACTATTTCAAATATGAAGTTATTTCCTATTTTTTCTACTACTGTAATTAGTGCTGCAACAAATATCCTCATAAATGATTCATTGTACACGTGTCGGAAAAATTCTTGAAAGGATCACCCAATTTTAATTCTTGAGCGATACATAGTACATAGAAAACGCATAATAAATATTATTTAACATTGGACGAACATTCAGACTCAATTTAGCTTGTTTATCTGAATGAAATTATTATTTTAAATGAAAAACTACACTGTGTGTTTGTTACTGTTTAAAAAATTATGGCTAGGCCCCTGTAGCTAAAGCTGGTAAAGCGCCAGCCACATACACCAGAACTGGAGGGTTTGAATCCAGCCCAGGCCTGCCAAACAACAATGACAAATACAACCAAAAAATAGCTGGGCATTGTGGCAGGCGCCTGTAGTCTCAGCTACTTGGGAGGCTGAGGCAAGAGAATTGCTTAAGCCCAGGAGTTGGAGGTTGCTGTGAGCTGCGATGCCATGGCACTCTACCCAGGGTGACAGCTTGAGGCTCTGTCTCAAAAATAAATAAATAATATAAATAAAATGCAGAATATTATGAATACCTAGGATCACACATCAACACAGGGAAATTTGATTTAAAATAAAATATTAGCAGCATACATAGGGAACCTTCAAATTCTCTATTATCTTCTTGAAAAGTCTGATGGTATCCTTATATGTTGTAGTTTGTACAAAATAAAAATAATTGCAATAATATTGGGCTTCATGTTGCTTTGGAACTTAAGACTAACAAAAAAACACAAAATAGAAAATAAAGATGAGAGACATATTTGGTATTTTGTCTTTTATTTAGGGATAGAGGAAGGTTTTGTTTGTTTCCTTTTAGTCATTTTCTTTTTATTTGTGAATGCAGACATCTTCATTGGCTTCTTCTGAATCATAATCTACCTTCTTATTTGGATCAAGGTCTTGATAGCACATCAGGATCATCTATAAAACTTCAAAAACAAAGTCTGAGAGATTTTAACTTAGTGATTTAGGTGTGAGAATGGCTGTGTTTTTAAAAAGATTATTCAGATTATTGTAATGTTTAGCTCAGGTTATGGAACTTCCTTAGTGGAATTAGGGACAAGAATGAGGCAGAAGAGGTTTTTTTCTTATTCTTTTCTGCATAGGTTGTCTACAGTCTATTTTTCTGAACACAGTGCAGAATGGGGCTCTGTCTTTCACCCCCAGCTATTCTGATGTTTTGCTTGTCTTATTTGAACAGTGTTGATAGGGAGTAGACAGTGGAATAGACATAGAAGATAAATTAATGGGGATCATGGTTAGTTTTGAAGTAAGGATTAGAAAGCAAATTAGTAATATAAATTTACCAACTTTTTACACACAATATTGGAAGGATATATGCTGACAATTCCACTTTGAGACTTTTATGGCATACCTAACTTAAGTATAGGGTTGAAAAAGAATCTTTTCCATGTGTGTCCCTTCCCCATTATTTAAGAAATATACTGAATTTATTTGCAGAATAATAGCAAAATGATAAGAGCTCTTCACCTTTATTTTTAGAACTTTATATTACATGAGTAAAAAAAAGGAGTTTGCATCTGTAAAAAGCATCAAGTTAGGATTAGTAACTTGGAATTTGCCAAGGCTGTCATGGTTAAGAAGTCAATACAATTATTAACTTTTAAAACTTGTATCCAAAATGTCATTTTTTCCAAGGATGATGAGATATTTCTAACACAAAAGTTACAAAATGCTTACTAAATATCTTTTTTCTGTCTGTGTGTAAATATGTGAATAACGGTGACTCCTTTTCCTAGAAGATGGGCTTCATGGAATTGTGAGCTGCACAGCTTGTGGACAACAAGTCAATCATTTTCAAAAAGATTCCATTTATAGACACCCTTCACTACAAGTCCTTATTTGTAAGGTATGTAATGATTTGTTGATAATTCATACCATGATTATTTGATTGTTTACCATGTACCAGACTTTTGTGGGCACAGTCATGAAGAAAGATGGAAATGGTCATTGCCCTTGGAGGGCTTTCATTGTAGCGGGGAAGATCGCTATGTATAAAAAGCCTGATATGTGCAATGCCATGATAGGGGAGATGCTATGATTATGAGAATACATGGAAATCTTGTATCAATAGGACTTGGGTTAAAGTTGATACCTGAAATATAAGTAAGAATTAGTGTGGTAAGTTGAATTGTTTGAGCATATTCTAGGCCGGTGATTTTCAACCGGTATGCCGCGGCTGTGCCGCAAGAGGATCTTAGATGTGCCCTGAAAAATTTCAAAGATCATTAATTAAATTATTTTTGAAAGATGTTCAAAACATGGTAAGTATATTCTTTTTTTACTCTTTTAAAAAAATCAGTGTAATTTAAGTGTGCTGCAAAAGTTTATAGGTTCAAGTGTGCCATGAGATAAAAAAGTTTCAAAAGCACTGTTCTAGGTAGAGGCAACATGATATTCACCTGCTGGTAGTTGAGGGAGAGCCTGGTGTGATCAAAAGCAACCTCAGGAGTTTATGTGTGTTGCATGTGTATGTTTTATAACTTTTCATTTTATATATCCTACTTCCCCAAATCTGAACTTTCCATGTGGAATAGGACTTTGACATAATTTGGAGATAATACAATTAAAAATGTTTTTCTATGTATTGATGGCTTATGCATATATTTTCATTAGTAATATTTTGGAGTTAATTTTAAGTGTCTATAATATCAGTGTTATGGTTTCCTCAACTTCCATTATTACTAAGATTAATCCTATGTTACTTTGTTTCCCAGGCTGCCTTGGAAATGTAGGGACAAGGGCTGAGACCCTATGTCTATTTAAAATAGAAAAAAAATTAGCCAGGTACTGTGGTGTATGCCTGTAGTCCCAGCTATGTGGAAGGTGGAGGTAGGAGGATCCTTTGAGCCCAGGAGCTTAACATTGTTGTGAACTGAGCTGATACCTTGACACTCTAGCCTAGGGCAACGGAGTGAGAAGTTGTCTCCCCCTACCCAAGAAAAAAAGAAATGCAGGGGCAAGCCATGTTCTAAGTCCTTTCTCTTTTTTGAGACAGAGCCTCAAGCTGTTGCTCTGGGTAGAGTGCTGTGGCATCACAGCTCACAGCAACCTCCAACTCCCAGGTTCAAGTGATTCTCCTGCTTCCACCTCCCAAGTGGCTGGGATTGCAGGCGCCTGCCACAACGCCTAGCTATTTTTTGGTTGAAGCCATCATTGTTTTTTGGCAGGCTCAGGCTGGATCGAACTCACCAACTGGTGCCTTAGCCACTTGAGCCACAGGTGCCAAGTCTCTTCTTTTTGTTTTTGGAGGGCTCTTGCTCTGTTGCTTGGGCTAGAGCGCAGGGGCATCATCATAGCTCATTGCAACCTCAAATTCCTAAGCTTGAGCAATCTTCTTGCCTTAGCCTCCAAGTAGCTGGGACTATAGGCGTGTACCACTATTCCTGGCTAATTAAAAAACAAAACAAAACAAAACTTTTTTTTCAGAGACAGGATCTTGCTTTGTTGCTCAGGCTGATCTTAAACTTCAGGCCTCAAATGATCTTACCACCTTTACCTCCCAGAGTGCTAGGATTACAGGTGTGAGCCAAATGTGCCCAGCCCAGACCATTTCTTGTATGAATTTTTGATAGAGTCAGACTTGCTTAAGTATACTAAACTAAACTTTGTTCTTAAGCATTTTATGTGCCTCTTTGCCTTAAATTCAGTTGTCCTGGGGGGAATCTAGGACACATGTTATAGTGTCTAGTTTTAAATTGTGGTAGCAAAATCTTACATTGTTTTATTTGTAAGATGTGTTCCCTTTTTCTTTTCTTATATTTACTTTCTTCCATGACCAATCTGTTGAGCCTGGCTATTTCAGTTTTAACCATTGAGCATAGAACCTTTCCTTTCTGTAGTCCTACTGAAAAGGGATTTGAAGTTATTTAAACTTGGATTTGAATTTAAATGACAGCTTTTCCCCTTGTTGATTAAATGATATTAGATAGGGCAGTATCTGTGGCTCAGAGGGTAGGATGCCGGCCCCATTTACTGAGGGTGGCGGGTTTGAACCTGTCCCCAGCCAAACTGCCACAAAAAAATAGCTGGCGTTGTGGCGGGCGCCTATAGTCCCAGCTACTTGGGAGGCTAAGGCAAGAGAATCGCCTAAGCCCAGGAGTTGGAGGTTGCTGTAAGCTGTGACGCCACAGCACTCTACCCAGGGTGATAAAGTTAGACTATGTCTCTTAAAAAAAAAAAAAAAAAAGATTTATTTACATACTAATTAACCTTAGCCTTTTCTTTCATAATACCTCCTACCTTACATGGTAGTTATTATGAGATTTAAAGATAATGTACATTAGTTGTTTAGTTGTATACATAGTAGCTATATGTAGGTTGTGGCTATTAAAATTATTAATCATGGGCATCTAATACATTTTTATGTAGAGCTTTTATTAGCTAGTTGTATGAGACTAGAAATTTGCTTTACTCAAATCTATTATAAAAGAAATAGTCTTACTGGGTTGTATAAAAACTAGTTCACAAAATTAATTCTTAAAATACTTTGATGTCTGGAAAATGCTAGTTTTGGATAGTGCTGCCATTTTAGTTTGAGTCTCTAAAACACACATACACACAAACACACACACAAACATATTCCTTTAACTTTTTTTAAATACTTAAGAAAGATAAAGTTTTTATCCATTATTAATGTTTCCAATTTTTAATAAAATTGCCCCTTCCCCTTTTCTTTTAATAGAATTGCTTTAAGTATTACATGAGTGATGATATTAGCCGTGACTCAGATGGAATGGATGAACAATGCAGGTAGGTAATAAATCAAGATGAACTGAAATTCAGTGTTGTCTACTTATTGAGAGAATTCCTACATAGTCCTTCATGAGATCCATCTTTTGTAGTATCATCATTGATGTCTTTAACCGAAAGTTGTTCTTTTCCAGAAAGCTTTAGGGTTTATATCTATTTAAATATCTGATAAGGAATAGCCAGCTAACTTAAATTACTACTAAAATTCCTGGTGGGAAAATATAAATTACTTTCATAATGAAGAAATGAAAATGATTTTCATTTGGAATAATATTTTAACCTTTAAAACATTTCAGATGGTGTGCAGAAGGTGGAAACTTGATTTGTTGTGACTTTTGTCATAATGCTTTCTGCAAGAAATGCATTCTGCGCAATCTTGGTCGAAAGGAGCTGTCTACAATAATGGATGAAAACAGCCAATGGTATTGCTACATTTGTCACCCGGAACCTTTGTTGGACTTGGTCACTGCATGTAACAGCGTATTTGAGAATTTAGAACAGTTGTTGCAACAAAATAAGAAGAAGATAAAAGTTGACAATGAAAAGAGTAATAAAGTATATGACCACACACCCAGATTTTCTCCAAAGAAGAATAGTTCAAATTGTAACGGAGAAGAAAAGAAACTAGATGATTCATGTTCTGGTTCTGTAACCTACTCTTATTCGGCACTAATTGTGCCTAAAGAAATGATTAAGAAGGCAAAAAAACTCATTGAGACCACAGCCAACATGAACTCGAGTTATGTGAAATTTTTAAAGCAGGCAACAGATAATTCAGAAATCAATTCTGCTACAAAGTTACGTCAGCTTAAGGCATTTAAATCTGTGTTGGGTGATATCAAGAAGGCTCATCTTGCGTTAGAAGAAGATTTGAATTCAGAGATTCGAGCTGTGGATACTATAAACAAAGAGAAAAATACCAAAGAGCATAAAGTCTTAGATGCTAAGTCTGAAACAAAAGTGCGAAAGGGAGAAAAACCCTGTACTTTGGAAAGGAAGGATGTTTTAAAGTCAGAAGTTAAGCCTTCAAGAAAACAGGTAGATAGTGAGCACATAGATCAGAATCCAGTGGAGGAACAGAGAGCAAATAAAAGTCCCAGTGGTGAATTTAAGAAATCTGATAGAAAGGAAGAACCTCAGTATGAACCTGCTAACACTTCTGAAGACTTAGACATGGATATTGTGTCTGTTCCTTCCTCAGTTCCAGAAGACATTTTTGAGAATCTTGAGACTGCTATGGAAGTTCAGAGTTCAGCTGAATATCAGGGTGATGGCAACAGTGGAACTGAGCAAGAACTGGAAAGTTCATCTGTAAAATTAAATATTCCTTCAAAGGACAGCAGAGGAGGTATTAAATCAAAAACTACAGCTAAAGTAACAAAAGAATTATATGTTAAACTCACCCCTGTTTCCCTTTCTAATTCCCCAATTAAAGGTGCTGATTGTCAGGATGTTCCACAAGATAAAGATGGGTATAAAAGTTCTGGTCTAAATGGCAAGTCAGAGAAATGTGGACCCAGACAGGAAAATAGTGATCATGAGCAGTTGATTGAAACTGGACTTTCGTTACTGTTAGAAGAATCTGATCTTAGAAGATCCCCACGTGTGAAGACTACACCCTTGAGACGACAGACAGAAACCAACCCTGCAACATCTAATTCAGATGAAGAGAGTAATGAAACAGTTAAGGAGAAACAAAAACTATCAGTTCCAATGAGAAAAAAGGATAAGCGAAATTCTTCTGACAGTGCTATAAATAATCCTAAACCTAATAAGTTGCCTAAATCTAAGCAGTCAGAGATTGTGGATCAAAATTCAGATTCTGATGAAATGTTAGCAATCCTCAAAGAAGTAAGCAGGATAAGCCACAGTTCTTCAGATACTGATGTTAATGAAATTCATACAAATCATAAGACTTTGTATGATTTAAAGACTCAAACAGGGAAAGATAATAAAGGAAAAAGGAAACGGAAAAGTTCTACTTCTGGCTCAGATTTTGATGTTAAAAAGGGCAAGTCAGCTAAAAGCTCTATAATTTCTAAAAAGAAACGACAAAACCAGTCTGAATCTTCTAATTATGACTCAGAATTAGAAAAAGAGATAAAAAGCATGAGTAAAATTGGGGCTGCCAAAGCAATCAAAAAAAGAGTTGCAAATAAGAAAGACTATGATTCTTCTGAAGATGAAAAACACAGAAAAAAAGGAATGGGTAATCAAGGGCAGAAAAGCTTGAAGGCTGCGCAAGAAGGATCATCTGATGATGCTGAAAGGAAAAAAGAAAGAGACAATTTTTCTTCAGAAAGCACAGTTGATAAAGACAAGCCTATGATGGAATTAAGAGATCAACTTTCTAAGAAGCAGCAGCTAAATGTTTTCTCTGATGGTACTGATAAGCCTTTTGGGAAAGAGGAGAGTTATAATTTTTCAGAAGTCAAAAAGGTTGCTGAGACTAAAGAAAAGAGCAAGTACCTAAAAACCAAAACATGTAAAAAAGTACAGGGTCGTTTATCTGATGTTATTGAGAAATTTTCAAAGAAAGAGCAGAGTGATGAATCCTCTGAAGATGATAAAAAGCAGAGTAAAAAGGGAACTGAAGAAAAAGAAAAGAAAACTCCAGAGATGAAGAGAAATGTAATTAAGATGGAGCAACACTATGAATCCTCTTCTGATGGTACTGAGAAGTTACCTGGAGGGGACGAAATTTGTCATTTTCCTAAGGGCATAAAACAAAATCAGAATGATACAACTGATGGGGAAAAGAAAAGCAAAAAAATAAAAGAAAAATCTCCTAAAAAGAAGAATGAATTATCTGATAATGCTGAGAAGTTACCAGGTAAAGGAGATAGTTGTGACTCTTCAGAAGATAAAAAGAGTAAGAATGGAGCATCTGGTATAGAGAAGAAAAGGTGTAACTTGCCTGAAAAGAGTACAGGGAAAAGACAGGATTGTTCATCATCTGATACTGAGAGATACTCCATGAAGGAAGATTGTTGTGACTCTTTTGATAAGAGACTGAAAAGAATAGAATTAAGAGAAAGAAGAAATTTAAATTCAAAGAGAAATACCAAGGAAATACAAAGTGGCTCCTCAACTTCTGATGCTGAGGAAAGTTCTGAAGATAATAAAAACAACAAACAAAGAACTTCAACTAAAAAGAAGGCAGGCAATGTCAAGGAGAAAAAGAGAAACTCCCTAAGAACAAGCACTAAAAGGAAGCAAGCAGACATTACTACTTCATCTTCTTCTGATATAGGAGATGATCATAATTCTGTAGGTGAAGGAAGCAGTGATGAACAGAAAATTAAGCCTGTGACTGAAAATTTAGTGCTGTCTTCACATGCTGGATTTTGCCAGTCTTCAGGTAGGCAAAACTAAATAAAAAATTTTTAATTTGTACTTTCTCTTTCTTGAATAACTATGTTGTTTAATTTTTCCTGAAGCCATTCACATTCAGAGAATAGGGAATGATTAGGGAAATAGCATTTAAAAATTATTTAGAAATTTTTTTTTTTTTTTTTTTTGCAACTTTTGGCCAGGGCCGGGTTTGAACCCACCACCTCTGGTATGTGGGGCTGGTGCCCTACTCCTTTGAGCCACAGGCGCCACCCAAAAAAATTATTTAGAAATTTACTACAGAGCCTTTTTTCATATACTTTTATTCCATCATTTGAAGTTATTTCAAACATTGCTATCTGTGTATTAGAGAGTCCAGATATGTTAGGTAAATAACAAAATGTCTATATCAATGTTTAATCCTGTTTCCTGGAGTAATGAATAATAGTTTATGAAGGAAAATCAGATTGGTTTAGTGTGTATTTATTTCATGTGATGGAAATGAAAGCTTGGTACTGGTATGACATAGTTTGTGAAAGTTTTAACTGCTTTGCCATGCATTTTTTTTTTTTTTTTTTTTTTGTAGAGAAAGAGTCTCACTTTATCGCCTTCGGTAGAGTGCCGTGGTGTCACACAACTCACAGCAACCTCCAACTCCCGGGTTTAGGCGATTCTCTTGTCTCAGCCTCATGCATGTGGGTTTTAAAATTAGAACAGATAACTTTGTCTCATGAAGTCCCCTGAAATAATTTAAATTTACTTAATTGAAACCCTTTGCTGATGCTCGTTAATTGATTTCTAATGACATGAACAGATGTCTCTGTTTAAAAAACTATCAAAATAAAGAAAGAAACAAAACCCCCAAAGCAGATAGATCTCCTCAACCTAATGAAATAGAACACTAGCAACATTAGAGTTTGGGTCAATTGGTTAGTGATGCCAAGAAAAATAATTTAATTTTTTAAAAATCATTACTAAAGTACTTTTAAAATAAATATGCACTGGGGCACTTGTATTGTGCTGTTGTTCCCCCCCCCCCGCCCTTTTTAGTCATTAAGACCTGTCAGTTAATGAGGGAGTCTTAGAAATAAAAAAAAACTATAAAATGGGTTTCATATAAAACTGTGTTCCCAATGTAGGTAAAATTAAAAAAAAAATTCTTTCATTCCTTATGTTAGGGTTTTCCACTTATCCCTATTGGGGATGATGTTTTTAATGAGACTCGAAATATCTTTTATGGCATACTTATCTAATGACTTGATTTGAAAACCAAGTGTGATAGACATGCTGTGTGCTTTGATTTAAAGCTCTGCTGTATCAGATGCCTAGGTAGATTTCTGCTTGTATGGTTATTGTAATTACAAGTTCTTGGTCCCTTGCCTGAAATTCTTGGGTGTCCAGTGTGTTTTAGAATTTATAACTTTTTGGCTTTTAGAAAAATAGAATAGAGCAGTTACCATAAAGCCTTAGTAGGATCTGATGCAACACCACATTATCAAACCCATGGTATTTCTGCAGCAAAACATTTGAGCATTTACACTTGGGGGAAAAATAGTTGACATCAGATTGTATTGCCAAATGATTTTTGACATCAGCTGAGTTTTACAAAACTTGTTGTAAGAGCATTTCAGAGTTAAGTGTAAGGGATTGTGGACTTGTATTAAATATATAGAATTGAATAGTTACTTTGATATAAAATCAGAGTTTTAGTTATCAGATTAGGTGAGAAAACCCTTATTAAGGTTTAGAGTCTAAGAATAACTGCGATTAGTTACATGGAGTATTCACTTGGCAGATTGTGGGCTATTGAACTAATATTAAATTTTGGAAATTTGGTTTGTGTGATTAAATGGTTTCCCTGGTGGAATCAATATGTTTGATTTCACATATTTTACTACTTTACATTTACCCAAATCTCACTTGATTTAGCCCATAATGAAAATTTCAACCATATGTCTCTTATGTTTGCAATTGTTAATACTTAGTGTAATAAGTAATGTGCATTTATTAGACCTTTAGAAGAGATGGTAACATGGGGCAAATAACTCCAAGGATATCACTTTCTGAATATTCCTTAACTAAGTACTGACCTAGGTCATTGTATTCCATTTTGATTTTATTCAGTTTGACTTTGATCTGAAGGACCAGTGGGCTCATCGAGAGGTAAACTTTTTCTTAGGTATATATCTAGAGAAGGTTTGAGAATCCATTACTTTGGCAGATGTCAATTCTTCAACTGTTCGGTGGAATTTTCTTTATCCTGGATATTTCTTGGGACTAAGCTAATTACTTTGGATGACAAAAAGAAGATAACATTTTCTGGGGAATTCAACCTATCAAATATTGAGCTTTGTTAGTAGAAACACTCAAGCAGAATAGAATATGAAGTGTCTTGAAAATTAGCACTATGTAAAAAAAATATTGTTTTTAAAGATAAATTTGGATGTGATATAATAAGTGGCATTCCTTGAGAATTTGTATGTTTCCATGAGCATGCTAAATTCATGTATTCCTCTACTATGACTATTTTAGGTGACAATTTTAGGAGCTTTCGTAAAACATCTCTCAACATCCACAATGAGTTTAGAGGATTCCAATTTATTCAGCAATATTTGAGTATCTTGTTATAGGTACACTATTTTTCTAGAAATGGGAATTTGATAATGGCGTGGGCAGCCAAGAGGAAGAACATGGTCCTAGGAGATTGCAATCTAATGCAAAACAGTCATGGACCAACAATATATTTTTTAAAAGTACCAGAAGAAAGATAAAATTACAATGGAGCTGTGTAATAAATGGCAAATGAGCTATTGAAATATTTGAGGGGAGACTAAAAGAACGGTAGCATTTGAACCTTCTAAGGATAGGTCAAATTTTGAAAGGTTTGAAAGAATGAATGACAGTAATATTTCTAGTGATATTATATTTGAAGATTAGTATGCTTGAATGAGGTATTGTGAGTTTGCTGGGATATTTTGAGATTTATTTTTGCCTTTCTATATTTAGCATTTTTTTTGAGACAAAGTTTTATTTTGTTGCCTCAGGCTAGAGTGCTGTGGGGACAGCCTAGCTCACAGCAACCTCTTGGATTCAAGGGGTCCTCCTGTCTCATCCTGAGTAGCTGAGGCTACAGGTGTGTGCCACAAAAGCCTGGCTTATTTTTCTGGTTTTGGAAGAGATGGGATTTCATTCTTGCTTAGGCTGGTCTTGAACTCCTGAGCTCAAGAAATCCTCTACCTCAGCTTTCCAGAGTGCTAGGATTATAGGTGTGAGCCATGGTCCCTGTCCTGTATTTAGCATATTTGTATCCTGAACCAGTAGGTGTCTTTGCTCTCTATAAGTATTTCCCTCCAACATTTCCCTGCAACATTTCATTGTTGAAAACATTTAAATACACACAAAAGTTTCTAACATAACTGTTGTATTATACTTGCTTGATCATGTATCTGTATATAATTTTATGTATGCATTAATGTATTTAACTTTTTCACCTCCCTAACTTTTTATTTTGAAATAATTATAAATCCATAGGAATTTGCAAAAGAAAATTACAAGAAAGTTTCAAATACTTTTCACTCAGTTTCCCTTAGTGGTAATAACTTATATACGTTTGGTCAAGGTCAAAACCAGGAAACTAAAGATGTATTCAATTTAACCAGTTTTACATGCACTCATTCGTGTGTATATATACCTTTGCGCAGTTGTACCACATGTGTTGCTTTGTTATAACAACCACCACAAAGATACGAAACTTTTCCATTTTATCACAAGGTTCTTTTGTGCTACCCCCTTTGTAAGACATACTTCTTTTTACCCCTGTCCCTAAACCTGGCACCTAGTAAACTGTTCCTCATTTCTATAATTCTGTTATTTTGTGATGGAACCATGAAATATGTAACCTTTTGAGGTTGGCTTTTTTGACTCAGTATAATGCCCTTGAAATCTTTGATGCATTTCAAATTAAAAGGGAAACATAAGCATACTTCTCCCTAAATGCTTCAGCATGTGTAATATGAACTCGAGTTCATTATTTATTTTCCTTTGTCACCCAGACTGGACTGCAGTGACTTGATCATATAGCTCACTGCAGCTTTGAACTCCTGGGCTCAAGTGATCCTCTGTCCTCAGCCTCTCAAGTAGCTAGGATGACAGGGGTGTGCCACCATGCTTGTTTTTTAATTTTTTTATAGATTTGTTGGTCTACCTATGGTACCCAGACTGTTCTTGCACTCCTAGCTTCAAGTGATCTTTCCACTTCAACCTCCCAAAGTGCTGAGATTACAGGAGTAAGCCAGTGCACCCAGTCAAGTTAATTTTTCTTTTGAGGTGAAATTTATCTACAATGAAATGTATAAATCTTAATCTCTTTATGTTATTGATCAGTGGATAGAAATGGAGATTTTTGTAATAAAATAAGTCTTGTTGCATTTGGATGTATCTCTGGGTAATTCAGGTCATTTATATGGACAAATTCAAATGCATTTTTAAATTACTTAGTACTACCAAAATATTAATAGCTATTTTGCTTGTTTTCAGTTATATAGGATAAATTAGACACCTGTTAATGTCAACTTAAAATGAATCAGTACAAGTTTTACTTTAGCAGGAATCTTATGCTAGTGTTGTGGTGATTAATACAGAGTTGTTACTGAGAAGGGTGGGCTTTAAGACCATTGTGCTCTGAGAAGAAACTTTGAAATATATAAGATCTAACCATTTGTTATCTTTCTGATGGCTGTTCATAAATTTCCCATTATGTTTTCTGCAAAGATTCTTTTTGCTCATGTTCTGTTTTCTGGAGTAAAGTTTAGAAGCCACTTAATTTCCTTTAAAGTATTTGACCTTCAGTTTTATTTTACATGGTTTTACTTGTATAGATTATTTAAAGCTAATTTTAAGTACACTTTTTTCCCCTAAGGAGATGAAGCCTTATCTAAATCAGTGCCTGTCACAGTGGATGATGATGATGACGACGACAATGATCCTGAGAATAGGTATGATTTCATCTGTAAGGACTTTAGAAAGATTATAACACACCCTAGGCATGGGCACAAACAGGAGCAACGGAACAGCAAGCAGGTTGTAAAAGCAAGGAGTGCCTACCTTAGAAAGATTCATTCACAATGTTCCTGCAAGTTTGAAAGAAAGGCCAGAAAATGGGCTAAAACTCAGAAACCTTAAGAGAAAGTAAATATCCATATTAACACACCTAAGCATAGGGTGTGTTATAAAACGAGAACTGTCAATTTTATTTTTTCTTTCTTTCTTTTTTTTTTTTTTTTTTGAGAAAGAGCCTCAAGCTGTCACCCTGGAAAGAGTGCCGTGGCATCACAGCGCACAGCAGCCTCCAAACCCTGGGCTCAAGCGAGTCTCCTACCTCTGCCTCCCAAGTAGCTGGGACTGCAGGCGCCCGCCACAACACCCGGCCATTTTTTGGTTGCAGCCGTAATTGTTGTTTGGCGGGCCCAGGCTGGATTCGAACCCACCAACTCAAGTGTACATAGCTGGTGCCTTAGCCCGTTGAGCTACAGGCGCCGAGCCTCAATTTTATTTTTTCATGTAAACTGTGATAAGTTTTTGAGACTATTTTAATTTTGATAAAATTATTCTACTGATGAAAGTAAATCATATCTCAATAAATTAATAATAATAGACATCTTTCTCCTTTATATTTGATTATTATTTATAATTGCCATCTAGTATGGTGGTCCTATTTATTTATTAAGACCTATTAAGAGTAATAAAAAGATAACTTTTAAGATTAAGGCATAGTTTTCATAATAAGTATCAATTCATAAGGTATATAGACTGATTTAGATTTTAAGAATTTTCAAATAGGGGGCAGTGCCTGTAGCTCAGTGGGTAGGGCGCCGACCCCATATACCAAGGGTGGCGGATTCAAACCCAGCCCTGGCTGAACTGCAACAAAACAATAGCCCAGCGTTGTGGCGGGCATTGTGGTGGGCGTCTATAGTCCCAGCTACTTGGGAGGCTGAGACAAGAGAATCTCCTAAGCCCAGGAGTTGGAGGTTGCTGTGAGCTGTGATGCCACGCGGCACTCTACTGAGGGTGATAAAGTGAGACTGTATCTACAAAAAAAAAAAAAAAAAATTTTCACATAGAATGGAAATATAATACTATTAACTTTAATAAGACTTAAACAGTAAATTTAAATATAATCAGTAGCCTGTATAGATCTACTTAACACAAAGGGGAGGCTGGGAGAAAGGACAAAAAAACACTGTCATAGTGGTGAGGCTTAAAGAAAACAAAGGTATTTAAGAATATAACCATGATGTTTCTACATATCTTAAACACTTCCTGCACAATAGTATATCCCACACTTATAATCTTCAACAAGATGTCAGTGTGGTATAGTACATATAATTTTGAAATAATATGGATAAGAATATCTGACTTCTAATGTTTCTGACAACTATCTGTGTGTTCTTGGGCAAGTGACTTTACAACTTTTTTGCTAAAGTTTTCTATTTTTAAAATGAAAAGGTTGGATTAAATTTTCTCCTATTCTAGTACTAAAAATATGATGGACTTGGTATGATTTTATTAAAAAGTACTGTATTAACCATTCATTTATTCTCAATAGTAAGCTCTAATGTTAAAAAAATGAAAATATACATGTAATTTTTGTGTCATAATTTTGTAAGACATTAATTAAATAAGTGCTGTGAGGCCAGCTGTTGGTATAGCTCTATTTTGTATCTTTCTGATGCTATCTTAAAGATTAGCATTCTGTTAATTAGGAAGAAAACATTTTTTATTAAAGTGAACAAACAATTTTATTATAATTTTGAATAGATCTTAATTATGGTCACAAACTCAGATTCTGCTTTCTTACTTTTTAAAAAATTTAAAAATGTATATGCAGTTATTTTATGGGACGGGGTAGAGTCTAGAATTCAATGATACAGGCATACAGTTTATTCATCAGGGAATTGATAGTATATCATTATAGCCAAATTATGAAAGCATCTAAAACTGTAGTCTCTTTTAAAATGCTTTAATTTCTCTTTCTATATGCCACTATTTGTTTTTCTGTATATCATGAGACCTCAAATGTTATGAAAAGGCTAGTAATGTTTAAAACATTCTGTATCCTAATTTAACTGTGAGTGATGAACCTTAATTTCATATTTAACCATTAAGAGTTTTGTTAAGGTATGATAATTTTTCTGTAAGAGTTTGTCAAAATTAAATACCATCTGATCTTCTCTCTCTGTAACTAGAAAATATTGGAAATTATCTTTAATTTTATCTCGTACTTGTGATTAAAAAATATAACCCTGTTCAGTACTTTTCAGAAGAATTGAATTTTACTTTGAGCATGTCTTTCTTTATATTCAGTTTGATGTGCTTTTATAAAATAAAAAATAACTTGTTTAATATCTACTCTACCAAAGGGGTATCTACTACCCTTGGGTTATCTAGTTATGATAGGGATACAAATACCTTATTGCGCTATTTTAGTATAGATGATGTATTTGAGCATATTTGAATATGCACTAAGCAACTTTTAAAAATTTGCTGATCACGATTAAGTATTAGAATTATTTTTCCCAACTTCATACTTTTTGAGTAGAATATATTTTGCTAGGCAGCATATTGTAAATGTGTATAAATTTGTACACAACTGTGTAATTGTGTGTACATTTGTACACAGTTGTGTAGTTGTGTATAAATTATGTATAAATTTCATATGCTTTGCCTTTTAATAGTGTTACCATATATTTTCAGTGTTGGTGTTTATAAAGAGGTAAATAGTATATTGAAAATGCTTAACTGTTTGGATGCAATAAATTTGTGTTAAACATTTTTCTAGTTTGAGCATTTAATTTTAATGACAATGCATCTTTTCATGAGATTTTAGATCTTAGATTTAAATAAGTTTTTAGAGTCAATATATTATAAGGTAGTTTGTAGCCAAAGAAGTTTTGAGATTTTGAAATTAAAGAAGTACATATTTTTAATTTTGCAAACATATCTGTGTGAATATTTTGCAACTGATTTCACTGTTACTTATTTTAAAACTAAAGCTTTTGAGGTCATTTAGATTTATATTTTAAGGCAAAATTATATTATTGTGAGATAGAATGATCTAACTTATAAGTTAATTTCTTTTTAATTACATACATTTAATGAACAAGGGCAATATATTATAAGATGATGAACACTTTTTCGTTATTTTGAGATAAGGTCTTGCTTTCTTGGCCAGGCTGGAGTGTGCTAGCACAGTTTTAGCTAACTGCAGCCTTGAACTCCTGGGCTCAGGTGATTTTTCTACCTCAGCCTCCCAAGTAGCTAGGATTACAGAAGTGTGCCATCACACCTGGCTTTTCTGTTGTTGTTTGAGACAGAATCTCACTCTGTTTTCCAGGCTAGAGTATACTGGTATTCTCATAGCTCACTCCAGGGCTCAAGTGATCCTCCTGTTTCAGTCTCCATAAAAACTGGGACTGCAGATGCATTCTACCATGCCTGGCTGATTTTTCTATTTTTTGTAGTGAGAGGGTCTTGAGATACTGCCCAGCCTGATCTCAATCTCATGGCATTAAGTAATCCTTCTACCTCAGCTTCCCAGAGTCCTGGGATTATAGGTTTGAGCCACTCCATCTGGCCAGCACTCTTTTATTATTTTTTTGGTTGAGCTTTCTTAGGAAAAAATATGAATATAGATTAACCTTGTATTTAGAATGTTATATGACTGAAAATTTACTTTAAATTTTATAGCTTAGCCTTGATCTACTTTTTGAAAGACAGAATAATAATATCAAATAGTTTGTCAGATTTTAAAAATTATATGTATAATTTTAAAGTCTGTTACTTGAATGTGACATTAGGATATAATGTTTCATTCTCCTTTCAAACACCTGTTAGTTTTAAATTGTGTGTTTCTTTGAAACTATATCCATTTATATATTTTTTATTATGGTTGTAATTCAATAATTAGGCTGGCTTTGAAAATGTATTATGGTTCCTTTGTGATTTTTGTATAAATCAAGTATACCAATAATTATTTGTTATAATGCAAGTTATTTTTGCCAAACATTTTCTAATCATATCGTATATTTTAATTTAATATTTGCTCTGTGAATGAGCCCCAGGGATAAAATGGATGTGTGATCAAGCCTAACACTATTAGTGTTGAAGATCAGTTATTAAACCAGGCTTGTCTTTAGAGATTACATAGTGAATGATCACTGAGCAAGACTATTATTCCCTAAAAAGGAATTTTTGGAATATTCCTTACTCTATATTTTATAGGATGTAAAAAATATTTCAAATTGAAATTTTGAGAGTTAAAAACCAAATTGCTAGATTTTTTCTAAGTAAGTATTCTTTCCCTTGCCCCCAACTTTGACTAAAAGCTGACATTTTTATGTTGATATCCTCCACTGCCACACAAATGCATACATATACACGCTATCCTTATTGTTGAAATGTAGCTGGGTCTAGCAGTACTCTATGGTTTTTTTCATAATTTCTCTGTAAGTGGAGCTAAATAAATTTATTTTTATAGGAGCAAAATTTGATGTTGAAATTGCTCAAAGAAATTGTGTACTGTTTGTAGATGTTCTGCTTAATTACAGTGGGACTAGACCATAGCCTTTAAAATCTCTAATATTGTTGTAGTATTATTTGCTAATCCTTTTGCCTTTCAAAGTAGAAAATATGCAAATGATTATTTTTGTCCTAGTAGTGTGGGTATTCTGTTGATAAATGTGCTTTCCTGTTAATCCAGCATACATTGTCAGAGACTAATGATTTCTCTATGTTGTTCATGGTAATGAAGATATTTAATGATTGTTTCCCTGATTTCAGCAAAATTAATAGTCCCTTAATTATTTGACTTTCATTTGGTTTCCATTTTAAACACTTTCCCGAGAATGTCTATCTCCTACACTTATTTTTATTTATTCTCTATGTAAATTTGGTAAAACTGAAGTAATTTTTTTCTGTGATTTTTTTTTTTTCTTTTCCCATGGTGATCCTGTTTGGTTAGCAAAATTGCTTTGCTTCTCCTTTATTGTACTTGAAAAACAAAGGTGACATTTTAAATTATGTTACTTATTTTTCTGTTTGAGTAAGGGTTTTAAATTTCTAGCAATCTTAGGGTAATTTTTTTTCTGTTTCTATAGGACAAGTAAGTACTGTAAGTTATTTAAGTATAACATAGGTGCTCAGTAGCTGGTATTGGATCTCCTTTTTATGTTAGAATTCCCAGTAGGAAAATAAAGGTGGCCAGTAGTGGTGACCTTTCTCCTTGTCTGCTTAAGATTTAAACATTGTATTCAGCCTCTCTTTAATTGTTCTCTGTTCTTTGGTGCTATTGGGACTTTTTAGAAAATGAGAAATAGGTCTTCCTCAAAAGAAAAAACAGAAGAAAATAGAGTTTGGATTTCTGTTATTAGAAAAGTGATTCATTTTTCTGACTCAACCCTTTGGCTATAGAGCACTCAGAAAGGAAATGTGCCAATTGAGATGTGCAGCCATCTTAACAACCATTAAGATACACGGTACACTACTGGATATTCTTTGGTTTCTTACTAATCAAAATAATTCACCCAAGTTGGTTTGATTTTCAGTGTTTTATATTTATATTTATAAAAGTAATATGTAAACAAAAATAATATGAAATCATGAAGCTTTGCCATATCAATAAAAATATAATAATCATTTTTTGTATGGTTCAACTCAAAACATAGTTCAATGCATAATCCAACATTGCAGTATATGCACGAATATCATGTTTTGCTTTGCTTTTTATGTTTTGTACAAACAACACATCTGTGAGGTGTTTTGCCTTATTCCTATTTGACTGCTTGGAAAATGCCTTTCTGTGAAATGGAATGAATTATTATTAGAAACAGTTCTTCCTCCAGATTTGTGCAATATGATTAACTACATGTTTTGACAAGAACAGCTGGAAGACTTCTAAAATTAATTTGTTCTCAATATTGATTGGCTTTTATTCCTGATATATTTGATAGCATCAAAATCATATATTTTTGGATTCAAATTGTCTTCTCTCCATTGAAGTTGCCGAGGATTGGGTTCTTTTAAATTTGAAATAGGTTCCACGCTTTTGTTTTCCAAATCAGATTCTGAGGTACTTGACAGTTTACAATTTTTGTAAGAAATATTTTTAAAGCTACCTCTATATCCAAATTGTACAACAGTGATCGAATCTTCTGAACTCGACAACTCTTCAAATTTATTGTACTCTATATTTATATATACTCTGGCAAGAATCCACTATTTATACAAATTATCTCAAGCACAGTTGTGAAAAATAATTGAGAAGGAAGAGTATGATGCTTATAGACTCAAGTTATGTAACATGTCAAGTTTTTGTTTGCAAAGTAAATAATGCCTACAGGTGTCATTTGCACCAACCAATCTTGTTCGAATGCCTGTAGGTTTTGTTCCTAGTCAAAAGGTTAATGTCCTTTGTCTTCTTCTTCTTCTTTTTTTTTTTTTAGACAGAGCCTCAAGCTCTTACCCTGGATAGAGAGCTGTAGCATCACAGCTCACAGCAACCTCCAATTCCTGGGCTCAAGCGAGTCTCCTGCCTCCGCCTCCCAATTAGCTGGGACTACAGGCGCCCGCCACAACGCCCCGCCATTTTTTGGTTGCAGCTGTCATTGTTGTTTGGCGGGCCTGGGCTGGATTCTAACCCTCCAGCTCAGCTGTATGTGGCTGGCGCCAAGTCAATTTCCTTTGTTTTTAATTTTGAAATTTCAAAACAAAATTGAGACTTGAATAAATTCTGTTGTCAAGTATAGAATTTTTTTTTTTTTTTTTTTGAGGCAGAGCCTCAAGCTCTGGATAGAGTGGGAGATGCCCTGGGTAGAGTGCTATGGCATTACAGCACACAGCAATCTCCAACTCCTGGGCTCAAGCGATTCTCCTGCCTCTGTCTCCGAAGAGGCTGGGACTTCAGGCGCCTGCCACAATGCCCAGCTATTTTTTTTTTTTTTTTTTGGTTGCAGCCATCATTGTTGTTTGGTTGACCTGGGCTGGATTCCAACTCACCAGCTCAGGTGTATTTGGCTAGCGCCTTAGCCGCTTGAGCCACGGGTGCCGAGCCCAAGTATAGAAATATTAAACTTGTTCTGTAATATGATCAAATTTCCTATATTTGTATCAATGTTAATATGTTTTCTTGTTAAAATCTACCTAAACTTGGGTAACAATTTTGTATAAAATCAGGCCTATTCAAACATTAGAGTCTATGTATAAACTATTAGTAATTTGTGGGTTCTTAATTTCTTTTTTTTTTTGGGAGTGGGGGAACAGAGTCTCATTTTGTTGCCCTTGGTAGAGTGCCGTGGTATAATAGCTCATAGCAGCCTCAAACTATTAGCTCAAGCAGTCTACCCACCTCAGCCTCCTGAGTAGCTTGGACCCCAGGTGTCCACCACAGCATCCAGCTAATTTTAGAGATGGGTTCTCACTCTTGCTCAGGCTTGTCTCAAAGGTCTAAACTCAAGCAATCCACCTACGTTTGCATCCCAGATTGCTAGGATTATAGGCATGAACCACCGAGTTTGGCCTTATGGGTTCTTAATTTCATATAGTTTTGGCTTGGTGCCTGTAGCTTAGTGGCTAGGGCACCAGCCACATACACCAGAGTGGTGGGTTTGAATGCAGCCTGGGCTTGCCAAACAACAATGACAACTACAACCAAAAAATAGCCTGGCATTGTGGCAGGTGTCTGTAGTTCCAGCTACTTGGGAGGCTGAGGCAAGAGAATCACTTAAGCCCAAGAGTTGGAGGTTGCTGTGAACGGTGATGCCACAGCACTCTACCCAGGGTGACAGCTTGAGACTCTGTCTCAAAATTTAAAAAAGTTTTTTTTCATATAGTTTTTATTTTTCTACTTTTAAGATTTTTAAAAAATATCATTTGATTTAATTTTTCTGGCACCATAACAAAAAAGAAGACTTTCATTAACTATAAACATGTGACTAAAAAATGTTTTAAATCATTGCTTTTTGATTATTTGGTGACTTCATTATTCTCATGAGTTTTGCTATTTTGGGGTATATTATTATGCCTTAGTCATATTTTTTGAATAGAAAACTTAAGTTACTAATTTGAACCTATGAATTTAAATATAATATAGTAATATAAATTTTGAAGAATTCATAATAATTCTACAAAATGTTTTTTTAATTCTTACCTCTTAAGTACATGACATTTATTAAAATGAAGTCTCATATCCTACTAGAAAGATACATGTTTATCACTGGTCTCAAATAAAATATTTAAAATTCCCTGGCTATTTGCCTTTGAATTATTTTACTTTATCAGCCTTTATATGGTGTGGTACCCAGGGATGTCCAATCTGAAGCCTGTGGACCTGCATGCAGGCCTGTTTTGCTTATCTCTGTTATCAGGTATTGAGAAAAGTTTGCATCCTTTTTATTTTTTTGATCATCAGCTTTCGTTAGGGTTTAGATATTTAGTGTGTGGCCCCAAACAACTCTTCTTCTAGTATATCTTAGAACACAAAAAAGGTTGGACACTCCTGTGGGCTTAGATAGTTAACTTTGTATCTCCAAACAGCTTGAATTTAAAAATGTGATCCTATTTAGAATTATGCTAATTAAGTCTTCTATTGTGATACACAAAAATTTGTGCAAAAAATTTTATGCAGTTTAACACAAACTTTACGTCCACCCTGTAGATAAAAACAAATTTTAAACAAATTTTTGTCACCTTGTATATGGTTGTCCAGTATTTAGGGCCTTTAGAAAATGTATTTTTTTTAGCAAGTTTCTTCAAACCTAATCTCAGAATCTTGTAAAAGATAAAATAGTGCCTATAGTGAAGTTTAGAGATACAACAGGCTGGACTCAAAATATTTAGAACTATTTTTTGAATCTTAAAATCAAAGTATGAATTCTTTCATTTATAAATACATAAATTTGAAATCACTGAAATATAGATACCTCTTAAAAAGTGACTATAATGTATTTTCCCTTTTGGGTGGTGCCTGTGGCTCAGTGGGTAGGATGCTGGCCCCATGTACCAAGGGTGGCGGGTTCAAACCCAGCCCCAGCAAAACCGCATCAAAAACATAACAGGATGTTGTGGCTGGCGCCTGTAGTCCCAGCTATTTCGGAGGCTGAGGCAAGAGAATCACCTAAGCCTAGGAGTTGGAGGTTGCTGTGAGCTGTGTGATGCCATGGCACTCTACCGAGGGCAATAAAGTAAGACTCTGTCTCTACCCTCCCCCCCAAAAAAACCAAAGGGACTATAATGTATTTTCCCAAAACCTCATTTGCACAGAAGTGTTAATGATTAGAGGCTAGCTAGCACTGGCATGGTAAAATTTATAGCAGATTGAAATTTAGGATTTTAGGTTCTACTCCTAGCTTTGCCATTAACTAGCTTTGTTTCATTTGTCATTTCACTCTTTAAGCATGTTTCCTCATCTGTAAAATGACAGAGGTAGACAGAGGTCCTTGTAGGGCTAACATTTTATGTTCCCTTCCCTCCCCTCCCCTCCCCTCCCCTCCCCGTCCCTCCCTCCCTTCCTTCCTTTTTTGTTGTTTCCCTGATTACTTATTTGTCTTGCATTGTTAGGCTCATTTCTTACTATTACTATTATTATTATTATTTCTGCTTTCTTTCAGTAGATGAAAGTATAATAAGGCTTATATCTTAGTGTTCATTATGTGATTTAGAAGACTTAGTTTATGTGGGTTTTGGGGTCCTATTATTTATTCTATCATGTACCAGTTCTAATAATTGTTTGTGGGTTTTTACTCTCCTTCTCATATTGTTTTGCTTTGCTTTGCTTTCCTTTCCCTCCCTTTCGGAAAAATGGAGGAGTGGCTCCATTTCTTCTGGTTCTGCCCAAGTTTTCTACCACAAATGTGGCACAGTCTGTGCCTCTAATGCTTCTGATAGAGTCATGACTGTTTTGGATACCACACTTGCCCCAAGATGCAATATTGAGCATTAAGATTCCAGGGGCAGTACCTTGTTGCCTAAATGACTTTCCCAGAAACATCCTGGAAAGCATCAAGAAAGGAAACTTCTCTGAACCAAATCAGCTAGGGTTTATGACTATACATCTATCACACGCGTATAGTGTGGGTCCAGCTGAGGTCTCCAAAACGATGCTTTGCCATTCTCTGCTGGTTCTCAAGTGATGTCCTTGAAGTCTTTGTGGTCTGTGACTCTAGAGTTATGATGGTGAAGTTTTCCTTTAAAGCATATCGCAACAGGCCTCACGTCTCACTTTAGCATGCTTGCTAACTACTCAGGATGAAGGT
Source organism: Arctocebus calabarensis (assembly GCA_963573935.1). Classification (NCBI taxonomy): domain Eukaryota; kingdom Metazoa; phylum Chordata; class Mammalia; order Primates; family Lorisidae; genus Arctocebus; species Arctocebus calabarensis. The sequence continues at coordinate 11,424 of CAUYON010200504.1, read as the reverse complement.
CAGCTTCAGCCGTTAGGTCCTTTAACTTAATTTCTAATTTTGAAATGTAGGTTATGCTATAGACTAGGCTTTTAGGATGTGGGGGAGAGGGTTGTTGACATATTGGACTTGATCAATTGGTAATAATTTATGCAGAATGATTCAGTTTATTCTTTTTAGGGCTTAATTTACATAGCTTTAGGATCTTCTATGGTCAGATGACGTTAGAGGACAAAAATAAAACATCTTAGCCAGGTAAAGCTAGAGAGGGTAAAGTCCATCATGCTATATGTAACTTGTGATTTGGAGACCATCGTCTGAAGTAATTTTTGTGCTTCTAAAGTGACCATGATTGTTCTATATAATATGGTCTTATTGGAAGTTGTTGATTCTTCCGTTTGTGGATCTGATTTCATTTTTATATGATTTATTTATTAGTTGATATATAATTTTATCTTATGTGCATCATATTTCTTAGTTTCATGACAATCTAAAAGTTGAGAATGAATTAGATAGGGTTATGTATTTTGACCTGTTAGTAGACATATTAAGAGTCTGGCATTTAAAAGGAAAAAAAAAATGTGATTTCTTACAGTTAATAACCAAATCTTTATAGCTAATAATAGAATTTTCAAACTTTTTTTGAACTTGTAAACACAAACTTTAATCAGATTGTTGAAATAACCTTTATGATAACTAGAATAGGAAATTTTTTTTTTTTTTGTAGATGCAGAGTCTCACTTTATCGCCCTTGGTAGAGTGTCGTGGCGTCACACAGCTCATTGCAACCTCTAACTCCTGGGCTTAGGCGATTCTCCTGCCTCAGCCTCCCGACTAGCTGGGACCACATGCGCCCACCACAACGCCCAATTATTTTTCTGTTTTTGCAGTTTGGCCGAGGCTGGGTTTGAACCCGCCACCTTTGGTATATGGTGCTGCCGCGCCCTACTCGATTAGCCACAGGTGCTGCCCTAGAATAGGAATTTTTGTTGGTTATATATTGTTCCAACCAAATGATGATAAAAGATCTCCTTATAACTGCAGTTAAACTGTTTCCATTTCTAATATCCAATGCTTCACAGATTTTATACACACCTACATATTCACTCCAAAATTTATTGTGCAAATTAGTTGGAAGAAGTTTTCATGGTCCATAAAAAATGACAACATTAAAGGTGATTTTTAATATAGATGAGTAGGAAAAAAACCTTTAATGCTATGCCACACAGAAAGTTGATGCTGATATTTTATTTTAGAGTCTTCTAGTCTTTTTTTATAGACATTAAAAGTTTAGATTTTTTTTTTTTACAAAATAGAATTATGTTGTGCCTACTGGTTTATAAATTGCTTTTTTCACCTAATGAATATTTTATTTGTTTTATTTATTTTTAATTTTTTTATTTTTTTGAGACAGAGCCTCTAGCTGTCACCCTGGATAGAGAGCTGTGGCATCATAGCTCACAGCAACCTCCAATTCCTGGGCTCAAGCGAGTCTTCTGCCTCCGCCTCCCAAGTAGCTAGGACTACAGGCGCCCGCCACAACGCCCGGCCATTTTTTTGTTTTGGTTGCAGCTGACATTGTTGTTTGGCAGGCCCGGGCTGGATTCAAACCTGCCAGCTCAGGTGTACGTGGCTGGTGCCTCAGCCCATTGAGCCACAGGCGCCGAGCCATGAATATTTTATTTGTCAATCTTTTGTAGAATATAATTTTAAATTATATTCTACCTCTTTATCTTATAGATAGTCATGTGATTATACTCCATTTAATCATTTTCTGATATTGAATGTTTAAATTTTTTCTTATTTTTTGTTGTTATAAACAACATTGTAGTAAATATCCATGAAATAAAAGAAAAGATAATTTTAGAGGGGTTTTTCCAGAAAGATACTTTTTTTTTTTTTTTATTATTGGGGATTCATTGAGGGTACAAAGAACTAGGTTACATTGATTGCATTTGTTAGGTAAAGTCCCCCTTATAATTGTGTCCTGTCCCCAAAAGGTATGTCACACACCGTGACCCTCCCACCCCCCTCTCTCCTTCCCTTCCCCCACCCCCAAGGACTTCCTTTTATTCTGAAACTGTTTTCTAATTTGGGGAGGGTATGTTGTAAATATTTTTTATTTTATAAAAATGAGGAAAGTAAATGGTATTTGGGTTAATTTTTTTTTTCTTGGCTAAATGAAAAGTTGGCAACCTTGTATTAGCCCCCATTTTTAAAAAGTTTACTGTGGGCAAACCATTTATCTAAAAGGAGCAAAGCTTTTTAGTTCAATTCTAGTAAGATTTAATTTAGGGTGGTCTAATCTTCACTTCATTAAAATATGGAGCCTGTGGCTCAAGTGAAGGCATCAGCCACGTACACCTGAGCTGGCGGGTTCAAATCCAGCCTGGGCCCGCCAAACAACAATGACAGCTGAACCAAAAAATGGCTGGGCTTTGTGGCGGGCGCCTCTAGTCCCAGCTACTTGGGAGGCTGAGGCAGGAGACTCACTTGGGCCCTGGAATTGGAGGTTGCTGTGAGCTGTGATTCTACAGCACTGTATCCAGAGTGACAGCTTGAGGCTCTGTCTGAAAAAAAAAAAAAAAGTACCGATCAGTGCAGAAAACCTCAGAAATTCAAACCTTCCTGTTCCAGCCTTTAGCAACTGATGATTTTTCTGTGTTGTCTAGGTATTTCTGATTCATCTATTTGAGGGAGAAAGTATCAAAAGGCCTATACTAAGCATTTATGGAAGTGATTGTCTATTTGCTTTAATCTATTTAGGTGCCTTTGCTATGTATCTTTTAATGTAAATAGTAATGAACAATCTACTTATCAAAATTAAGGAGGAATTAACATGTATTAACATCTGCTACTATCAAATTCTTTATTAAGATGTGTGTAGATGCTAAGGAATGTAAAGAGGGGTTTCAAATTCAGAAATAACAAAGGTTCCATAATCTCAGCTATAAGTTTTTGGCTGATCTAGAAAGTTAGTCTTGATTGCATGCAGAGAGGATGTTTATCCCATATCGTTTAGCTCATAGCTAACAGAAGCACACCATCTTCTTTTTGAACCTTTCTAAAATGTATTCCTTTGTTACTGTGATTTATGAAATTATATCAAAAGAATACCCAGACTTATCAAAACACCTTTCTTTCAGAAAAAGTGTATGATTTTTTTTATCTTACATTTTCAGATATCTTTCTTGAATGCAAATGGAGAAATATTCTAGGAATATATTTTATTTTAACATGATATTAATAAAATAAGTATTTTTTTAAGCTTCTAGTAATTGATTTTTCCTTTAGCAAATTGATCTTTGTGGAGCATTCTGAGAAATTTTGATGTGAGTAAGGCCACTTCTCTGTATTTTTTCTAAAAGTGAAAGCTCATGTATGGTATTTTGTATTTTTTTACTGTGTGTAATTTATAGCACTCATGTCCCTTCTCTGCCATAGCTTGAATATTTTTAGAAGTTCCTCATTGCTTCAAGAAAACATATTTGGTATATGCTTTCATCTGGTTAATAGAATTTGTGAAGTAAATTGAAATTAGGTTCCAACAATATTTTTCAGTTTGAAGTGCTATTTCATAATATAATGGTTTATGACACACTGATTTTTCAAGAATATGTTTTGGTGTTGAATAAAATCTCTCATGTGGAATTTTGTCTTGGAAAGCAATTTATCCAAGTAAGTTAATTTGCTGTTGTTGGCCTGTCAGACATTGTAGCTGTTGGATGACGTTAGTAAAGCAAATATAGGATTGAAAGATTATCTAGCATCAAATTGTAATTGGTCAAAATAGTCAACAGAAAATGTCCTTCAGATTTCTCAATATATTGTGGAATTGTATAGAATTGAGAAATGATGAATACAAAGAACATTTTCAAAAATTTTTGTTTATATCTTAGATGAAAATGTTTTGCTAACCTTTCATTTATAATATAACATTTATTGACACATTTATTTCTATTGTGATACAGAGAATTCTGTTTTTGTTTTTAATATGATTAGCTTCACCCCCAAATATATTTTTTAATTGTTTTTTATCTCTCAAGAATTGCCAAAAAGATGCTTTTAGAAGAAATTAAAGCCAATCTTTCCTCTGATGAGGATGGATCCTCAGATGATGAACCAGAAGAAGGGAAAAAAAGAATTGGAAAACAAAATGAAGAAAACCCAGCAGCTGAGGGTAAGTTCTCCGAAGAGAGGATGTTAATATGATTCCTTTACCGGTTTAGTCTTTGAAAAATGTCTGACCAAGAAGCCTCTTAATGTGTGCATTTAGAATTTATTAAAAATTGTTTAATACTGGCTCAGGGCCCATAGCACCGTGGTTACGGCGCCATCCACATACACCGAGGCTGGTGGGTTTGAACCTGGCCCGGGCTAGCTAACCAACAATGACAACTACAACAAAAAAATAGCTGAGCATTGTGGTGGCTACCTGTAGTCTCAGCTACTTGGGGGCTGAGGCAAGAGAATCACTTAAGCCCAAGAGTTTGAGGTTGCCGTGACCTGTGATGGCATGGCATTCTACCAAGGGTGACATAGTGAGACTATGTTTCCAAAAAAAAAAAAAAAAAAAAATGTTTAACTCTTTGTTATCATGACTCCTTTTGAGAATCTTGTAATGACTGTGGAAGTTTCTTTACTCCAATTTTGTCAGTTATTGCCAATAAACAGATTTTTTTTTTTTTTTTTTGAGACAGAGCCTTAAGCTGTCACCCTGGATAGAGTACTGTGGCATTACAGCTCACAGCAACCTCCAATTCCTGGGCTCAAGCGAGTCTCTTGCCTCTGCCTCCCAAGTAGCTGGGACTACAGGCACCCGCCACAATGCCCGGACATTTTTTGGTTGCAGCCATCATTGTTGTTTGGCGGGCCCTGGCTGGATTCGAACCTACCAGCTCAGGTGTATGTGGCTGGCACTTTAGCCCATTGAGCCACAGGCGCTGAGCCTAAACAGATAATTTTTAAAGAAAAAATATTTTATGCCTTACAAAAATTCTATGAATGCGTATTGGTGATATTTGGTCAATATTTAATAATAGTAATATATCAAGTCTCATGTGTCAGTTACTTGGCATCACCAGTGGTACCAAGGTATGTACACAGCTTTGATCTTTCTCATAAGTTATGGTAATTGTCAGCAGAAAATACAGTTTTCCAAAGCATTTTAAAGGGAAAAGGTGAAGAGAAGGGTTTTATTGATTTATTTTCTTTATTTAGACACAAAAAGTCAAGTTAATTTTGAATCAGATTCAGATTCTGAAGAATCTAAGAAGCCAAGATACAGACATAGGCTTTTGAGGCACAAACTGACTGTGAGTGATGGAGAATCTGGAGAAGAAAAAAAGACAAAGTCTAAAGAGCATAAAGAAGCCAAAGTCCGAAATAGAAGGAAGGGTAAGACATTTTAATTCTGAATGTAAGGAATATACTTGTTTTATAAACTAATTACAAACAATTGACCATCTGTATTAAGTGACTATCAGTGTACAGGGAACAACTATTCTCTTATAGGAGAGTGAAATAAAGAATTTAGAGTGGGCCAGGAACTTCATGTGTGTAATCTCAGCATTTTGGAAAACTGTGTATGAGGATTGTTTGAAGTCAGGAGTTCCAGACCAGCCTGGGCAACATAGTGAGACCTTGTCTCTACAAAAAAATTAGCTGGACATGGTGGCATGCACTTGTAGTTCTGGTTACTAAGGAGGCTGAATCCCTCATGCCCAGAAATTCAACGTTATAGTGCACTAAGATCATATACTACATGTCAGCCTGAGCAGTAGAATGAGACTCTGTCTCAAAACAAACACATTTAGAATGGGAAGATAACACAGAAACCTAAGTTGACATGAATTTTTTTTTTTTTTGAGACAGAGCTTCAAGCTGTCACCCTGGGTAGAGTGCTCTGGCATCACAGCTCACAACAACCTCCAACTCCTGGGCTTAAGTGATTCTCTTGCCTCAGCCTTCCAAGTAGCTGGGGCTACAGGTGCCCACCTCAATGCCCAGCCATTTTTTGGTTGTAGTTGTCATTGTTGTTTGGCAGGCCTGGGCTGGATTCGAACCCGCCAGCTCTGGTGTATGTGGCCAGTGCCTTAGCTGCTTGAGCTACAGGCGCCAAACCAACACACAAAATATTTTTAACCTTGAGTAATAGTCATACACATTTAGATTATAAAGAGAAATGTGACTTAATAAATAAAACATACTTATAGGTTATATAGAAAACTTAAGATTCCATACAACTGCAAGAAGTGTAGTGTTTTCCTGTGGAAAGGTAGCAGATGCAGTCTTATATGTAAGACTTAACTTACATGTAGTCAGATTAAATTTTATCTCATTAAAAGTAGGAATCCTTTATGCATTGAGAGGGCTTTCATGTTTCTAGTGTCATGGTGAATATTGAGGATACAAAAATGTATAAGATGATCATTGTTTGGTACAGTGGTTTTCAACCTGGCTACACATATGAATCAGTTGGGAAGTTTTAAAATACGTATGACTGGGCTCCATCCCAAGCATAATATATTGTTATGGGACTTAGGTATCCAAATGTTTTAAAAACACCTCAGTGATTCTGATATTTAACTAGCTTTGGTAGTTACTGGGTTAGTAAGAATTATTTACATTTATATTATAAAAAATTATAGCACTGTGAAGGGCAAATTATGTAACAGAGGAATTATATCATGTGGCCCAAAGGAGGATTTCTTTAGCTTCTTGAGGAATGAGGGATATCCTTAGAGAAGCTTTCATGAAAAGGAAAGGTTTCACCGAGCAAATCAAATTGGAAATGGGGAGCAGGTAGATGTATTGTGAAGATTTATAATACAGACAGGGCAAAATAATTTATAAGCCTGTATAAAAAGTTTGGCATGTTGTGAAGGGGATACACTTAAAATGGTATAAGCTAGACTGTAGGTAAGAGTAGGGAAAGGAACTATAGGAGATCAGGCTGGGCCTATAAGACAGAGACCAGATTTTGGAGACCCTTGTAAGCCTGTGTTTCTCAATATGGAGTCCTTGGTAGTATACCAAGGGGCACCTCTCTTTATAGGGTCTATCTATTTGATCTAAGATTTGGGAAAGAGCTTTTCTATATCAAATAATCATGTATTGGGCAAAAAAATACATTTTCCCAAGAATTTTGGGTAACAAAATTCAAATTTTTTCTTGCTTTTTTGGGACAAATTCTAAAGACTATACATACTATCCATCCCCTGAAGGCAGATGAACTGTTTTTTGCCACTAGGAATAGGAAAGCATTTTTAGATGTGTTTGATAAGTACAATAGGCTCTGAAGCCTGGCGAATCATTATTTTTATTTTTAAACTTTAACAGATATATTGAGATATAACTCATAAACCATGCAATTCACCCATTCACAATGTACAATGTAATAATTTCTAGTATATTCCCAGAGGAATGCCACCACTTTTTTGGTTTTGTTTTGTTTTGTTTTTTTGAGACAGTGTCTTGCTCTGTTGCCCAGGAAGGAGTGCAGTGGCACAATCAGAGCTGACTGTAGCTTCAACATCCTAGGCTTAAGCAATCCTCCTACCTCAGCCTCTCAAGGAGCTGGGGCCACAAGTGCCTGCCACCACACCCAGCTAATTTTGTTTGTACTTTTTTTATTGTTGGGGGTTATTGAGGGTAACCAGCTAAATTTTAAAAATTATTTTTGTAGAAAATAGGGTCTCACTGTGTTGCCCAGGCTGGTTTGGAACTGTTGGTCTCAAGCAGTCCTCCTATGTCAGCATCCCAAGGTACTGGTATTATAGGTGGGAGCCATCTCACCTGGCCACCATCACTTAAAAAAAATCCTTTTATTTGAAATATTCTACACATAAAAAGAAGTGCACATATTATAAGTGGACAGTTTAATGAACACAAAGAAGACATCGCGATCAAGGAATAGGATGTTTATTACTACTACCTAAGAATTCCAAACTCAGTGTGACCACTTTTTTTCCCTGTCAAAAAGTTTTAATTAAAGATACAATGTGATCATATTAGTTGCTTATTATTCAGTGAGACTGAAAGGATTAAATCTATTTGTAAGGTATTGGTAGACTTGATGCCAAGTGGGGTTATTGGAGAAGAGAAAGGTTGACCTGGTTCATACAGGAGGTAGAATTACTAGGTCTTCTTAAATGATTGAAAGGGAAAAGTCTAGGATGACTGTGAGGTTTTTAGTGTTGTTAACATTATATGTATAATGCCACACACACATACACACACACACACACACACACAAAGAAAGGTCGTTCATCAGAGCTGTCAGGTTTTGAAAATGGAGGGCTAAAGAAAGAATCTTTGAATCCTAAACATGTATTGGGCTTTTGAGAACGAGTTCTCTATTAAAGAGGTGGAGGAATTCCTTCAACCCACACATGCAGTTAATGTGTTATGGACATTTTCATATTTACAAATAAATAATAGTATGTCATTTTTTGAATGTTTAAATTTCTTTACAGCATAACTACAAGCTCTTCTTATAGATTTTATAAAGAAAGTTAATAATTTTATAGTTTATATGTAACAAAATATATTCCTGTTCATCTTCAACTAAAGGAGTGATACTGATATTGCCTCTAAGACTCAGCTCGATGTATAGATAATTACATTTGAGATTTTATTAAAACCCAAGTTTTCTGTGACCTGTTTTTCTACTGCCTACTTCTGTGGATAATTTATTACCCAAGAGTTTCTGTGTTATTTGTATAGGACAGACTAAACTCCTAAAATCCCATCATATTTATGTTTCTAACATGGATTCTGGTCATAGTGATTGATAGTATATTTGAAGTTGCATGATTTTCAGGTTTTATAAACTAGTTTCCCCATATTGTTTGGACACTTGAATTGGGAGTTGGGGAAAAAATCAAAAGAGAATACCTTATTTATTAAATCTAATCATTCAGTTAAAATTAAATTGAAATGCATTAAAGAGGTATAAGAACAAAGTATTTAATATTCTCCAAATTGGAAAATTTTTATAAAATTTTTTTAGTGACGATTTTGAAACTTTAAATATTACCTTTATATTATATGATATTAATGTTATTTTTCAGATGTAATCATGGTGTTTAGTTATGTAGGGCAGTATCCTTATGCTTAGGGGTACAGTGTCATGATGTCTCAGTTTCAAATGGTTAAGCATAAAAAAAAGGACATGTTTAGAGAGAAAAAGCAAATGTGGCATACCGTAAAAATGAGTGAATTTAGGAGAAGAGATATAAGTGTTCATTCAACAATTCTTCCAAGTTTTTGGTAGGTTTGAACATTTTTTATCTTTTTTTTTCTTGGTTTGAAAATTTTTTAATTAAGTTTTGAGTGAAAAATTAACACTAAACTTAAAATTGTACTTAATTGCAGGATTTGTTTGTGTGTGTATGTGGCACACATATCAAAATGTGTTTTGGATGTTCTCCCAACTTCACAGTTGGTTAGCAGTTTTTTTTTTTTTTTGAGACAGAGTCTCGAGCTGTTACCCTGGATAGAGTGCTATGGCATCACAGCTCACAGCAACCTCCAATTCCTGGGCTCAAGCGACTCTCCTGCCTCTGCCTCCCAAGTAGCTGGGACTACAGGGGCCCGCCACAATGCCCGGCCATTTTTTGGTTGCAGCGGTCACTGTTGTTTTGGCGGCCCGGGGTGGATTCGAACCCGCCAGCTCAGGTGTACGTGGCTGGCGCCTTAGCCCATTGAGCCACAGGCGCCGAGCCATGGTTAGCAGTTTTTTAATTGTAAAATATACATAGCATAAAATTCACCATTGTAATAATTTTTAAATGTAAAATTCAGTGCTATTAAGTACATTGACATTGTTATTTAGGTTATTGAGTATGAACTATCCGATTTCCTTAAGTAACAAGTTTAACAGTTGATATCTCTGATACTGCACTTTGACACTTCTTATTTTTATTATTCATGAAGGTACAGCCTCACTTTTTCAAATGCATGTTTTGGCTTGTTACTATCTTTCAAATTTTTAAGAAGAATTTTTGTGAAACTATGGATAAGTAAAAAATTAATTTTCATTTTCAAATATGACATCCTTCATGTATCCAATGCAGAGCAGATAGCTCTACGTATCAATGAAGTATTTGGGAAGGATTTGACACAGTAGGTCAGTGGTCTGAGAAGTTCTATTCTGGTGATTATAATCTTGAAAATGAGCCATGTGGGCAACCTCAGACCAAGGTGAATAGACTAATGATGAGCTGAAAGCTATAGTGGAAGTATATCTATATAAGTCCACGTATGAATTAGCAGTAAGATTTGATGTTACTATTCTAATAGTATTGGACCACCTGAAATAAATCTGTGAGGTAAAGAAGTTGAATATTAAGCTTTTTGCATAAATGTTTTCTGACCTCTGAAGTAAATAATAGATTTTATTCAAATGCCATTAGATTTCCCACTAATGTCCTTTTTCTGCTGCAGGATCCAATCCACGACCCCACATTGTATTCATGTGTAATGTCTTCTTAATCTGCTCCAGTCTGAGAGGACCTCAGTCTTTTCTTTCTAGACCGTGACACTTGTGAAGAGTATTGATCTATTATTTTCTCAACTATTTCTTTTTTTTAAGGCAAGCATGAAACAGTTTATTGAGGAAGAGAAAGGCTTATAAAATAAGAACCCTTCAAAGCAGAATACATTCACTATAGACAGGGAACGGTCCTCCATTGCGAGGGCAAGTTGGCAAAGAGGCCTCAACTGTTTCTTGATATGTAGTTGTCTAATGTTTTCTCATGATTTAAGTAAGGTTATTATGCATTTTGACAAGACTATCTCAGAAATGATGTGTTCTTTTCAGTACATATCAAAAGGATATGATGTCAATATGTCTTATTAATCTTATTGATAACCTTGATTACCTTAGCAATTTTTTTTATTGTAAAATATACGTAACATAAAATTCACCATTGTAATAATTTTTAAATGTAAAATTCAATGGTATTAAGTACATTGACATTGTTATTGGTATCTGTTGCTTTTTTCCAGTGTAAAGAAAAAGATATTATTTTTCTATTTGTATTTAATGAATATTTTATGGAGAGATTCTTTGAGACTGCAAATATCACATTTCTTTTTATCCTTAAGCCTACTAATTTTAGTAACATCTCGCCTGAAGCTGTTATTACTTAGTTATTTGCCTATGGGAGAGCTATTTAGTATCCCATTTATTGATTATATTATTTCTGTCACTAGGGCCTTGTACATTTTTATTTTGTGAGTTGTAATCCAATATTGTTACATTTATTTCATGGCTCAAATTATTCTATTGTTCCAGCCTTTGTTTTTTTTTTTTTTTAATAATTTTATTGAATCATAATTATGTACATTGGTGCAATCACAGGGCACGATTCATATACATTCAGAAATATTTTGATCATACTGTTACAGATATCCTTCATGGCATTTCCTTGATCACTA
>CAUYON010200503.1:0-22700 GCA_963573935.1 Arctocebus calabarensis | reverse complement strand
TCTGTGACTGTATTTGGTTTGCTCTTTCATTGTTGCTTTGTGTCCTTTGGTTAAGGGAATCAAGATCCCAGACCCTGTGAGTTGATCATGGCTTCAGATCCTCTAGGAATCAATTTCTTTCTTTCTTTCCTTTCTTTCCTTTCTTTCTTTCTTTCTTTCTTTCTTTCTTTCTTTCTTTCTTTCTTTCTTTCTTTCTTTCTTTCTTTCTTTCTTTCTTTTTCTCTCTCTCTCTCTCTCTTTCTTTCTTTCTTTCTTTCTCTCTCTCTTTCTTTTTTTATCCTTCCTTTAGTGATTCTCTTGCCAGTTGCCTCCCAAGTAGCTAGGATTACAGGCACACACCACAATGCCTAGCAGTCTTCTTTCCTTTTACTCTGGCTCACTCAGGGCTTATGTTGGTCTTGAACTCTGTGAGCACTGGAAATCCACCTGCCTCGGCCTCCTACAGTGCTGGGACTACAGGCGTGAGCCACCACGCCCGGCCTAGGAATGAATTTCCAAACTATTTTCTATGTATAATGAGGTTACAAGGGACAACTGTGGTTGTTAAGGATATTTCCTAGTACTCGTATGGCTATGTTTCCAAAATTTAAAGCAACAGTTTCCTCCAAACTCCACACAGAAGCAAAATTCCACAGGGCTCACATAAAACCCAATGATAAATTCTCATGGTGTTTCCATTCATAGCTTTTGCAACCATCTCTCTCATCTGCCGGATTAACCCATGTGCTGTTTCTAAATTAGTCACTGAAGAACTGATACTGCCCAGAAAAGTGGCTGGCACCTATAATTTCAGCTTCTGGGGAGGATGAGGCAGAGGGATTGCTGGAGGACAGGTGTTTGAGACCAGCTGAGGCAATAGAGCAAGATGCTGTCTATACAAAGGAAAAAAGAAAGCCCTTAGCCATAACAGGCCTCCATTTGTACAACCTCACCTAAACCCAATCATCCCCCAAAGGTCCCATTGTCTAATACCATCACTTCTGGGCTAGGACTTCAATATATAAATTTTGGACAATGAAAACATTCAGGCCATAACAGTTAAATAATATCTTGAAGCCCCTTTCTACAGCTCTAATTTAATAAAAAATCACATGGCTAAAAATACTTTGGAAAATTAATTTGATATTTGCTATGATGACCTGCTTTTATCTCAGGTTTTATTTTGTCAGCTCATTTTACCATTGAATAAAATTTATTTTCAGGACTGAAGTGGCAGTAAAGAAAGTAGTACATAAACATTTCACATTCTTCAAATGTCTTCGTAACCATTGATGAAAACCAAGCTCTGATATTGGAGGTCAGGAGTTTTCAGAATTTATTTACCAGGAAACCAATCACCAATAAATTACATTTTTAGTCCACACAACCACCCACACACATATATCACATATTCACATACAGGGTTCCAGCTGCTTTGCTGAATTTTCACACATTGCCTACGTCAAGCACCCCACTAGTCACAGGTGACAAATAATGCTCAAACATCTGCTTGCTAACAATATAATCTGGCTCATTTACTATCACCAGTTTCCCGGTATTGTGCCCACAGGAGATGTTCAATAAATACTGAATGAAATTCTTCTACCTGTTGAGAAGAATAAATAAACTTCTAGGGCTGGAGAGGAACGATATCATAGCCCTTACTTCTCTGTTAGAAGAAATAGTTACAGGTCACTGCAATACACTGGACATGGTTATGTTCTGATAGTGTGGTCTGAGTTTATGATGAAGCCTAGTGTAGTTTACCCCTCTAAAATAGGTCAAATCCCCTGAGAAGGCTTCTTGGGTTTAGGAGAATGATCATTTCAATTTCTGCTCAGTTTGTTTCCAGAGCAAGCAGTGATGCAAATGATTAAACTTCTACCACTGGGGATAGTTAGAATTCAGTGTTTCAGCTAGCTATGAGTGACTCGGCAAATTGCAAGCTGTTTGGAGTATTACCCATAAGAACAGTTACTTTTAAATGTACTTGGGTAAGACACTGAAAAATCAATGAAATATTTTTCAAGGATATGATGAAATAAATTTTATATTAAAATATCATTTTAAAATGTTTTCATTTTTATTTCAAAGCCTTATTTTACATTGTCCAATATAAGTGTCTATTTCTAAATCCATAAAGATAAAATAGTTTAACTATGTTTTAATGCAAAAGTATAGATCTTTATGACAGTAACAAATGATGGACTGCCTTATCCAAATATTTTCCAGTGTATCTTTTATATGTACTCTCTTCTGCCAAATAGTAACTCCATAATTTTCCTTTCTTCAACATGCCGCACACACTCTCCCTCACACATGATTAGCTTCTTTTTTATTTCACTGAGAAAATAGAAGCTAATAAAAGAGCTTCCGAGTCATGGCACCAAAAACATTTTGTTTTCATTGTCTTCATGAGATTATCTAACAGCCTCCCTAGGTGAAGAGATTGGACCTATAATATTTGCTTTTCCTCCTCTCAGTCTTAACTGCTCCGTACTGTAATAGCTAATACCCACCTCTGCTTAGCAAAGACTGGGATTAAGTAATGACGCACTCCCTTTTACTATTGTCATTATTCTCCATAAGAATGAAGGCAAGTTGTTAATATTTTCTGTCTTAAAAATAATCCTTCTTAGATCCCTACCTTAACCTATGACCTCATTATCTATTTTTCTTTATGGAAAACTCCACTAAACATTTATTATAGTCCTCCTAGAAGTCATTCCATAAGATCCAGCATTCATCATTCCTTGGAAATTTTTCTTATAAGGATCTCCAACGAACTGTATGTTAGAACATCGCATAGTTGAGTTCTCAGCCTCCATTTTACTCAAATTCTCAACAGAATTTGATATAATAGAATATCTGTCCATTTTAAAATATCTTACATATTCTGATTCTAAGATCACAGAAATTTCTTAGTTGTCCTTTTCATCATTCTTTTGCATTGATCTGCAACTTAAAGTTTAGAGAACATGAGATTGTTTAACGATTCTGTGTGCACAAAAAGAAGGGTCAGGGCATCAATTTGTAACAAAATGTAATTTAAGCAAGTAAGGTACTGACTTAAAACTTGTACTGGATTTCAAATTGAGAAGCTTTTGTAATGAACATATGAATCACCACAGGATGTTGTTAAAAGTTTAATTTCACAGTCTGAGTGGACTTTAAGAGAGCATATTGCCAAAATGCTCCCAGTGGATGAGAACAAGGTGTCCATGGAACATGCTTTGTGTAGCAAGAGTCTAGACTTCTTCTAAAAAGCTTTAACGTTATAGACAAACAGCAAGAAGCTAGAAGAGCTTCAGAGCCAGGGGGTCCTGCACAGTTCGAGAGACATCTCTGGCGGTTAGTTGGCCATGTCAACTTAGGATGGCTTTTCTGAAAATGGAGTCACTGAAGAATTGGTTAGGAATTGGTTAATAAAACAAACAAGATCAATTTATAAATATATGAAAACCTGAAAAGTTCATGCCTGTTGGTTCCTATGTTCCTGTGAGGTAAATGAAGTTTATGTGATGACCATAAAATATGTGAGAAGGAGATAGAAACATACAGAGAGGGATGTCTAGTTTGCATGCAGAATCTAAATTTTAAGATTAAAATATTTAATTGGTAAATTCTTCCCCAAGGAAGTAGAAAAACAAAATGCCTTGATTAGAATATTGCTGGCAAAGTATCTTCCTCATTTTTAATTTCTCAATCTTCCCTCTGTCATCCTTTCAAAAACATGCACTTCAAAACTGGTATTATCTATATTTTGTTTTATCTCCTATGATGACATTTTAGTTTTTAAAAGCAGTTTGAGCAAAATAAAATTCAGGAGTTGAGAAGAGATAATAGAATATTAAACACTTTTTCTAGGCTCTTTATTATTTTTTTCTTTTAAAAGTAGTCTATAATTTTTTTTTCTTTTATAGTAAAATAGTCTGTAATTTCACTTTTACAATGTTATTGATTTCCTAAAGAAATAATTTCTATGATGATCTGAATTTTTTTTTAATTCCGTGTCATATGCGGATACATGCAATTAGGTTGCATTGCTTATGTTTGTACAGTAAAGTTCAAGTGTAGTTATGGAATTTTATGAATATTTAATGATTGTTTTATATTCCTGTAAATGGCAATGTTTACATTTCTGTTAAATGCTTTTCTGATGTCATAATCTGCAAAGCAAAACCCTTTCACTGGAAAAAATATGCAGTACGTATTCAAAGTCCATGGAATAGTCAAGATAGAATTCAGATCAACTTACTGCTTCACTTCCTAGGCAGCCTAGCAATCAAAATATTTCTCTATTATTACCAGATTACTCTAGTTTGAATTTTAATGATATGTTCATCTAATACTTGATATAAAATTATTAAATACTTTGAATACAAGACATCAACAATAACAATATAATTGAATATATTAAAGGAGATGGGCCATCATTTCAGAAAAGTGTTTCTAGCATTAAATTATGTAATAGAAAACTAAGTATTATGGTCTGAAAGTATTCTTGGGCTGAAATAACATGTAATGTGATAGTTTAAGATGTGTGGCCTTTGGGCGATGATTAAGTGTTGTGGTTTTGTCCTCATGAGTGGAGTTAATGATCTTCTATACGAGCTTTCAAGGAGACTGTTGGCTGCTTGCCCCTTCTACCTTGTGAGGATACACAGAAGAAAGCCATCACCAGACAAAAATTTCCTGGTCCCTTAATCTTGACCTTCCCAGCCTCCAGAACTATCAACAATAAATTTATTTTGTTTATAAATTATCCAATCAAAGGTAATTTGCAGGTAACTGTAGCCTAAAGGAACTTAGACATCAAAGACAAAATACATTTTCTCATACACACGTATTCTCATTAAAACAATGACTATGACATTTACTTATTTTTAATAAAACCATCTTTTCTTTCTAAAATTAAAAATTCCTGGAGTTCAAATAATGTTTCAACAACAACGACAACAAAATTATAGGTAAATTGCCTGAACTTCTGCTCATAAAAATCTAGGGCTTTAATAAAAGTAAACTAACAATATAGATAAAACAAATGAATTATTTTCATGTTTGTAATGAAAGGTAATAATCCAATGTGGAAATAAAAACTTTCTGTGATGTGTTTGTAACTTCAAATTCTAGTGAATCTCTCCTGTTAAATTTTGCCTCACATGTGGACTAGATGATATTATTCTGCCTCTTTTATGCCTTTGTACCTTTCCCTTCCAATAAATGCCCCCAAGGATCACATATTCCCCAAACACGTACTATGATAGTATTCTCTAACTAGGAACAGTTAAAAGAAGAATGTCAGTAAAGAAGAACAAATAGCAAAATATTAAATTAATACTTATTTAGGAAAGCTATAAGATCATCTCAGGTATATTTAATCACCATGTAAAGCATGAAAAATACATTCGTATTTTTTTGTTGTTGTTGTTGTGCTTATTTGTTTTTTTAAATTTTTATTAAATTATAATTGTGTACATTGGTGCAATCATGGGGCACAATGTGCTGACTTTATATACATTCTGAAATATTTTCATTGAACTATTTAACAGCCTTCATGGCCTTTTAATCACTATATGAAAACCTTTATATTCTACATTTAGTAATTTTCACCTGTACCCTTCTAAGATGCACCGTTGGTGTGATCCCACCAATTACCCTCCCTCCACCCATCCTCCCCTCTCCCCTCCCTTGCCCCTTTTCCCATTTCTCATATTTTTTATTCTAAAAGAAAACTGGAGTCACATAGGGAATAAGTATAACAAATGCTAATAATGATAAGTTATGTGTCATCCTTACCACAGTCTAGAATAATTCCAGATTTTTAAAAATGTGTTAACTCAATTAAATATTTGCAACATGTTCAGTAGTCAGTATATTTATCCCAAGTACAAAGCAGAGAACACAGACAGAAGAAAGTTTTTAAAATCACTAAATTTCATCCCAAAGTATGCAATCTAGATGGTTTGGCTCTAGAATTCTCTTCTATTGGAATGTAAATAGGTGCATCGGTTCAGTCAAGATGTTATAGTTTATTATCACTATTAAAAGAAATTATTAGCAGGGCTAATAAAATAAAGAAAACATATTAATATATACAGTATTGAAAATGAAACAAATTATACAATAAGATGAGGAAAGCTGAGCACAAAAAAGGTACTTTTAGAAGAGGGTAAAATTATTTGAAAAAATAATGAAAAACATGGGAGAAAGGAAAGGGTCAAAATTATGATGCTTGATATCTCCCTTAAGGAAATTCACAGCTGCTGTACTTGGTTAGAAATACCTATAGCAATAAATAAAAATTAAGTTTATTGGTTGAATATTAAGACAACATAAATTATCTTTGAAATCTGTATAATATATGAAAAAATGAAGTAGTATTTGTTGAGAAACTATTATTTAATCAAATCTACACAAAATTGCTCAGTGCAAAGATAGAAAGTTTTATGTATACACATAAGTACATATATATGCATGTACACATATATATGACTGTCTAAAAAGAGAGCAAGAGATAAATTATTTTCTTGTTCCATCCCTAGCATTTAATGTATCTCATACTTTAGAAGATGGCCTGATTTTTAGATGGCCTGATTTTAACCAGAAGATTGTTTTCAAATACATTTTTATAAGTCTAGTAATAATTTAGTTAGCATCTTCAGATACATTAAGACTATATTTTAAGTCATATCAATACATCACACTGATTTTACTCATTAATAATTTATATTAATCCAATAGTATTTCATAGAGAAATGAGTAGTCAAGGATAAATTTCAAATATTTTAGATTTATTTATTTATTCAGACAAAGTGTCACCTTGTTGCCCTCACTAGAGTGCTGTGGTGTCACACTTTACAGTAACCTCAAACTCTTGGGCTCAAGCAATTCTCTTGCCTCAGCCTCCTGAGTAGATGGGACTACAGGCACCTGCCACAACACTTGGTTGTGTTTTAGAGATGGAATCTCACTCTTGCTCAGGCTGTTCTCGAACTCATGAGTTCAAAGCAATCCACCTGCCTTGGCCTCCCAGAGTGCTAGGATTAGAGGCATGAGCCACCTCTCCTGCCCTATGATAATCCTTAAATAATTCCCATGGTTTTCTGTAGTAAGAGAATAGACAGAGGATTAAAAAGTACGACTGCCCAGTAATTATACTTGGGATCTGCTTTCCTTCTGAAAACAATGTATAAACGTGGCTTTACAATTTTAACCAAAATGAACTTCCATACCTTCCCTCTTGCTCTTATCACTCCCCTCTTCCTACTGTTTTCTTATAGTTGTGTAACAAATTACAATAACATGGTTGTGTAACAAATTACTACAGACTTTGCAGACTAAAACACCTCTCATTGTGTCTGCAGGCCAGAAGTCTAGGCACAACTAACCTGGGTTTTTCACATGGAGCCTTATCCTTCTGGAGCTCCTTCAAATTCATGTGGCTTTTGGCAGAATTCAACTCTTTGTGGCACTGAAGCCCTGTCTTCTTGCTGGCTGTTGTCCAGTAACTATTGTTGGGTCTTCTACACTCCCCACACAGCTCCTACCCTGCAGCCGTTTCTATAGGCCTTTTTATACTATTAATGTCTCTCTTCTCTTAAGGACCCTCTTTTAAAATGACACCTGACCAGGACAGATATCCTGGGATAATCTTCTTGTTCATTAACTCAAAGTTGATTGATTAGTAGTCTAATCAAATCAGTGGAATTCCATCATATTCTTTACCCCAGGAAGTGGGAATCTTGGGAGCCACTCCAGACTTTTGCCTATCACACAGTGGAAGCACCTTTGCTATCTTCTGTCTTGACCTTCATAATTAGGACACGTGTGCCATTATATTCTACAGATTTGAGGTGATATTAACTTCATCAATGATTAGAGATGTTGAAAAGAATAAAATAATGAATTTTCAATATTTACATTTTTCTAGCAAATAAATTGATACTAAAAATTATTTTATGAAAGGTTGTTATTTAAAAAAGCATCAGAAGGTGAATGTCTTTAAGGTAGAGCCACCATTCTTCTCTCTTGAAGTGATCAGTCTTAATTGTTCTTAGAAGTGATGACAAGTAGAAAAAAGAAAATCACCATTTTCTTCATATATGATTATAATAAGAATAAAATTTAAAAATGTTCTTGACCTTTACAACAGTGTTTATGGTTTATCATATATTTTTCCTTTCTCAAAAAAGATATTAAAATCTTAAATTAAGTTTAATTTAATTTTTTTATAAGTCTATAAAGAAAAGCAGTCATTCTCTTAAGAATCTTCATATTCTTTATAAAACCAGATGAACAAAAATATCTTAAAAGAGTATGACAAAGAAGGGTTCAGATTCCCTCATTAAATGCTTCTCCGTGTTTCTAGAGCATTTTATATGTCAAAACAGATGGCATTTGGCAAGGAAATGCCTGAAGCTTACACGTTTTCACCAGAGGTTGTCCTGGAAAGGGAGTGCGGAGGGAAAGTCACTTGCTCCGACAGCTTTTCCTCCACAAGATCATGTTAGTCAGCAAATCATACATGAAAGAGTACTAATGAGGCTAATAAGTAGAATGCCTGTGAACATCCCACTGAGGAATATTTCTACAAGTCTAAGAAAGATACGGAGTACCTGGACTTTCAAAGTCAAAGGAGATTAGTTACTACATCCTGAATTGTTTACAATTATTTTAAAATAATCCCATCTGTTTCTGCTTCTGTTCCTCTAAAACCATAGATCTTTCACTTCTACCCTCTGGATTGCCATTTACCTTCTACAATTTTGCAAAATACACATTGCCTTAAAATGACATTTAATAGAAATGAAATACATCCCTTCTGTTGGCCTCTCCATGGGTCAGACAATAAACTTTTGTTCCCAAAGTACCAAAATATATTTATGAGGAAAACTGTTCCAAGTACTCTTTACTGACATTAAAGAGTAATGGAGCAATGCCAACATTAATATGTTTATAGCACTTAATTTACATAGAATATTCCCCAACAAAATTAAAATAATGTCATACAATCTTCTATGTCCCCTCCAAAACCAGAGGATCACTCAATGGAAATTATAATGCAAGTCATAACTTTAATGGTCCATGATATTTAGCTATATTTTTGATCTCCCAAAAGGGTTCCCTACCAAAAAAAGAACACTTTTTAATACCCAAGGAATACCTTAATAGCAGGTGTGTTGAAAAAATATAAATGAAATTGACAAATAATTAACCTTAATGATTTAATTTTAATTAAAAATTTCAATAATTTGTGTAAAAGTATATTTTTCTTTTCTTTAAGAGAGATTTTACAAGTAGCATAAATTCAAATGCATTATTTTCCAAGAAGAGCTATAGATCCATATTTTTTTATGTTCATGTTAATATCTGTATCTACATTTAATTAGTTGCATGTCAATTATTTCACATATAAAATACTTTTATAGTTAGGTGTCAACTCAAAGAAAAAAAGCAAGTTCTAAGGACCATAAAATCATCCATACTGTCTTTTGACATAAATATCCCTTGCAAAGCTTCTACATTCAAAGACCATGTATCTGTAAGTCAAGGTCGTAGAATTGACTTTTATTTTTGAGATAATACTTTTGTTCCAGTTCTCAACTAGTGATGTGCATGTGATATGATGAAGCATTTACATGGCAGGTGAAAAAAGACTGGTAAACAAATCCAGTCCTTATTATGCTCTGAACATAGCATCTGACTTAGACAGCTATAGACTAAATATTTTCTGAGTCTAAACTCCTTTAAAATATACAAAAGTACTATTCTTTCCTAAACAACTTTATCTTTCTAGCATTTGGCCAACTGTCTTCCGTTATCATGTTCTTTTGTAGATACAGTATAAAATCACAGTTTAAACTCCTAATAAAATTTCTAGATTAGATAATCTGATGTGTAGGACATAAATATTGGCTTGTAAAATTTTCATTTTATTGGGAATGTAAGTAAACACTAGAAAAATAAGTTTATTATAAGGTGAGAGTACTTTGAAATTGCCCCTTTTGTTAATAGCAGAAACCATGTATGTAATGTGTACTCTGCTAGTCTCCAAATAATTAACACTCAAGCATTCTTCACGACAAGTCTGTAAGATAAATACTATGATAAGCCCATTTTATAGATAAAAAGAATGCAATTCAAAGAGATGAATAATTTCATTAATTAAAAAGCAATACGAGGTTTGAACTCAAACACACTTAGCTTTCCAGGCACTCTTCACAGCTAGCTGTTAACATATTATCATAAGACTACTCTTGTTACCACTATCATCATTATTGTTATTATTTTGCCTGAGAGAGAAAACAATAAAAAAAAAAACCTAAAGTCTCTACCAAGTCATTTTCAAGGAAACCGTTTAAAAGTCAAAGATATGGCTGGGGACCCTTGGCTTTACCAATAGCTATAATCCAAAACAGAATCCAGTTTAGGTAATATCACTATGGTGCTACATATCTTGAAAAGCCCACCAGTCCAGTTCCTTTCTGAGAACAGCTTTTTGGATTACAGTTGCTACAGAAATGCACTCAACCCTCCAGAATGGTGAACAGACACTTCATAAATTTGCTTCACCATATCTCACAGTGTGTCCTCACACATACACCGAGCCTCAGGTCCATTAACTACTTGATGACTGTCAGGTGTGTACACAGATTCTTTAGCTCCTTCTCACATGTACATAAGATAGCGTCTGTACTTGGGAAGGCTCTTCCACCATTTCTGTGTCTTAGAACTTTTCTATGACCTCAAAAGATCAAAGAGGGCTCCTTCTGTGTCTAACCTCGTGAAGGCATCTATCATATTCTATTATGATTATTTTGTGTCATTTATCCAGTCCTGGTGCTGGAGATAAAGATAAAAGAAACAGTTCAATTCCTTAAAGGAGTTTAAAATCCACAGGGTAAACAAGGAAGTAAGCAGAACACTGCAGGTTAAATGAGCACTCCAGCGAACAGGATATTTATAGGATTCATGTGAAAATGGATCTATTTAGCTGTCAAAGATTGATTACTAATGAAGTAAGATCACCCAGCTCCTTTTACTGTACTACTCTGGTGTTCTGATTTGATTTTATCTGAGGTACATCAAACAATCACCTAATTAAAACTGAGTTTTTATTTAGTCTTTAATATAAGAATCAAATGTACTGATTTAATACCAGCTGAGCTGCCCACCAGGCATGGACCAATTACAGAAGTAAAGTCAAATCCTTTAACTTGATCTTTAACAAAAGATAGTGTTAGTCCCTGAGATGCCATTTATTCATGTTATTTCTCACTTTGTGAAAGAGCTGGAGAGGAAAGAGGGATGATGTTTATTGGGTCTCCTCAAAGATTGCAGCACTGAAGGAAGAGAGATAAAAACAAGTGATTATGTTTTAGGTGGTCATGACAATGAATTTTTAGGAGGAAAATAAAAATGTGAGTAGGTTTTCTGTGATATTGAATACATGACCCCCAAACTTTGTTTTTTGGGGGTAAATGAGGCATTCTTCACATAGGTATTATGCAGAGACAAGGTAAATGTATGACATAGGAAAAGGGATTGAAATCTTACAGCCCCTACAATATTGACTGATTTTATCCACAGCTGAGGAGCTGTTTCTATACAGTGGTGGGTCTCTGGCTAGCAGCATCAGTATCATGTGGAAATTCTCAGCTTTATCTACATGGCGTGGTCACCTGGAAGTGTACCACACAGCTTATATAATAACTTCTGAGAGTGGGACAGAGGCTTCAGGAAGTATTTAAAACTCATTCCCATGTGCAGACATGGTTTCTAATCAAGGCTGTAGACTGCTGGTCTCCAACCTTTTTGGCACCAGGGACACATTTCATTTGCACGGACTGGGGCCAGAGGGATGATTTTATATAAGTCTTCAAATGATTTATTATGGTCTCTGTGCAGTTGAACCTCTCTAACGGTAATCTGTATCTGCAACCGGCATCACCACCTCAGTTCCAACTCAGAGCATTAGATGCGCATCAGGAGGCCGCACCCTAGATCACTTGCACACGCTGTTCACAGTAGAGTTCTGTGCTCCTGAGGCTCTAATGCCACTACTGATCTGACAGGAGGCAGAGGTCAGGTGGTGAGCTGAGGTGTGGGGCGTTGCTATGAATTCAGATGACGCTTCCCTGGATTGCCCGCTAATCACCTCCTGTTGTGTGGGCTGGCTCTTACTGTACTACACTGTTCTGTTACCAGGAGTTGGGACCACAGCAGTGGTGGAATAGTTTGGGCTGTAAGCAAAGATGAGACTCTTGGGCAACTAACTTACAGTCATTAAAAGCCTCAGCAAAATCAAAGATTCCTCTATCTGGGGATCAGAGACAAGCAGCCAAATGAAGTCTGGAAGAGAATCCCAGTTACAAATGGCAGGGTCCTCAGTACTCAGGGACTGCTGGGGCTGATGTTTAACATAGGCAGCTTTGTCAAGAACCACTGCTGTCTCAGGCTTCACTGTGCAGTCTTCAATGGTTCAATACTTAGGCTCGACTGTTTCTTAAATAATAGATGCAGTTTAGGCAATAATTCAATTATAAACTAAGAGGGCCTCTCTCTCAGGACTTCAATGCTCAGATTGGAAGTACAAGGCAGGTCAATCCAGTGTGTATCACTCCCTACCTGTGTAGGGCTGCCAGATTTAGCAAATAAAAATTTCAAAATGCTTCTGTCCTTCCAGTTTCTCTTCTCTGCTTGCATCTATAAATTTTCCTTTGATTGTTTTATTTACATTTTTTTCTGTATGGGCCATGATATTTTCAAGAAATTTATTCAACTGTGCAATAAATGTAGCCACCTTTATTTTCTGATATTTCAATCTCAACCCTACCTTGTTCTATCGTTTTTCAGAGTAGTGAGAACAGTCTAGAAAATATAACTATTTTATAGCCAGTTCAGAAATTTAAAAATTGCATTTATACTCTATTTTCTTCCCAAACCAAGTACTTTATATCTTTCCACTCCCTATATCTGAATTCTATGTAAGTGCTGAAAGATATATGTGTTTCTGTGGCTTTGTGGGAGGACAACTATGCTTTGTTGGTGTCTCTATGGAGATGTTCCATAGATTTCCATTGGATGTGACCAAACCTCCACATTGATATTTATGAGGCATCACCTTTCCCACATGATTTCCAACTAAACAAATGTGATTCATTTACTGATGGGATCACCTTGTCAAAGTTTTACGCTTTCTCTGTATTAGCCTAGTTTTAGTACCATCCTTATGTCAAACTTAGTCACATAAGTAAAATTTGGTATCCTCAACACCCTTTGGGGAGTGCTAAATGTGGGACAGTTTGGGTGTTCTTAAACTAATTCAATTCTCCACCATTTCTACTTCATTCTCAAAAATAACAGTGAAGGTGCAGAAATACAGTTTGTTGTGATAAGAAGGAACTGACATGAATAGCCAAGGACCTCTTCCGTCCTTCCTACAGCATGATGCCCTATGTTTTAGCTTAGTGATTAATTTGTCCCTCACAGATGTGGCTCACATGCAGATGAGATTCCATCTGCTCTGGGACGCTTTCCTGACTACTGAGGGACCAGCTCACTGTGAATCCTAGGCTTCTTCTATTCTCCCTTATTGACTATAAGTAGTAAACCTACTTCATGTAACTTGTAAGGGTGTTCTGTCTCATCAGACTCGTGAAGAAAAAATTAGTACAAATGAGCTGCCCAGGACACAGTGAGTTGAAGTGGTAACTAGCGCCCAGTGAGACTGTTTCACATTAAGAACTCGGGAGGCTGCCTGTAGCCCCACAACCTAGGGAGACCAAAATCAAAATCTATTCTCCTTTCCCATGGAAACAGAAAAATGGGGGGAGCTTGTACCTCTCATGGTCTCAGAGGAAAGCATGGACAGAGTCCCTCCATGCTAGAACCCCTGTCCATCGGAAGAATCTATCTCCACCTGACGCCATTGCAGGTTACAGAGAGGGGAGCAGAGCACACGTCCACAGCAGCATAATAGGCTTTGACTTTTTGATTGACCTTTGAACTTTCTTATTCTAAACCTGTGGGATTCACAAGTGGGAAAATCTCCCTTTTGTTTGTATCATAAGCTAGAGACTTTCAGAAACCTTCTTTTGCAAAATCTATACTCTATAACTGTGAAAGCAAAAAAGGCTTTTTCTATCAGGATAATTTCTCCCAGTGTTGACTGGAGAGATCTAAGTTGAAAATTACTCTTTTTCTCCCTCTGTGTCTCTGCAATCACTATCCTACTACATTTTCTAGGTACCGAGCCTCAAATTCCACAGCTACATCCGACAAAGAAATAACATAACTATGGGGAAATATATACCGGTGCAATGGAAGGGGGAGAACCTTTTTTGAAAATATAGTTGAGAAAGGCTAGTAACTCCCTTTGTGGATGGTGTGAGCCTGCCCCAGACTCTGCCTTCAGGACATTCTCTTCCCTGCTGCCTGCAGTGTTACTGGCCAAAGTCTTCCCCTCAGCTGGGAGATCTGTGTCACCCAGGGCTAGGTCACTTCTCCAGGACCCATCAACAAGTAGAGATCTGAGTACAAAATCCTCACCCTTTGCCTCAATAAGACATTGCTGAAGGACCACTCCAAAACTTCCTTAGGGATTGGCAGAGGTCTTTCTCGCAGCTTCATTGTATTCCAACCCTGCCCTCTGCTCAGTCTTGCTTCCCTCACTTCCTTAAAGTATTATTAAAGGGCATTCCCTAATGAACCTCCATTTATTGAATGCAAATCTCTGTTTGGGAGAACCTGATTTACAAAAAACTATCCAGATTAAAAAATACTAACAATCTGTTCTTGGCTATTTGTCATAAGAAATCAAGAGCCAATAGTCCTGATTAATTAAATATGTACATGCATATATAATTATACAGTAGACTACCCACAGTTGACCACCTCCTACATAGACCACCTCAAGTTGATTTACTCTTCATAGACCCGACACATACCACATATACATACCAACAAAGTAGGCTTAGTTGTTTATGTTGAACAGCTCCATATGTTGACCAGTTTTTTACATTTCCTTAGGTGGTTAATTTACAGAAGTTGTACTATATTTATGTACTTATATATTTACAAATATACACTATACATTTCCTGTGTCATCTTCTTCCTTTCTTCATTCCTTCTGCCTTAACTCTTACATGTCTTTATGTTGTATTAAATCCAAAATGTAGGGGGGGGGGCAAGATGGCCGACTGGAAGCAGCTTCCAACAGAGGCTCCAGTCCAAAAGGAAAGATAACCGACAGAAACTGTGCAATTGAGCAGAAGACTGGAAGCCCAGTCAAGAGAGAGAGAGAAGTGTTAATTGCAGGTCACCTCTGAGACAAGCTGCAACTTCCAGAAACCAAGCCTTAGGCAGAAAAATTGAACTAAAGTTTTTCACCATTCTGAATTCCAGGACACCCTATCCCCCTTACCTGACACACCAGAAGCCTGACCTCTGCTGAAATTGAGGGAGGAGTACTTGAGCAGCACCCACCCTCATCATCTGCCGGACCAGATGGCCCTCCAGGTAAGAGACTCTGGGGCCCCACTGAGCCCCTGCCAACCCCCAGGCCTGCCACCAGGACCCCTGAGAAGCGCTGATCTGTGCCCCACTGGGCCTCGGCCCACAGTGGCCGGGACTCTGCCAGGACACCCGCCCGTGCCTTGGCCTGCACCAGCAGCAGCAGCCAGAACTCTGCCTGGATGCCTGCTCACCTGATTTTCACCCCACAAGGCTCTAGCCCACCAACAGCAGTGGCCAAGAACTCTGCTGGGACTCCCGCATGGACCCGATCTGTACCCCAGGCCCACCACCCTCAGTGGCCAGGAACTCCACTCTGCGGAGACCCCCCCACATGGCTGATTGGCACTCTGCTGGGCCTTGGCCCACTGCTATCAGTGGCCAGGAAGTCCGCTGGGACTCTCGCCCATGGCTGATCTGTGCCCTGCCCAGCCTTGGCCTGCTATCTGCAGAGATCCCCAACCTGGCTCCGATTCATGCTCCAGTCCCACCACCCACAGTGGCCAGGATTTCCACTCCACCGGGACCCCGGTGGGGCTGACTGGCACTCTGCCGGGCCTTGGCCCACCGCCAGCAGTGGCCAGGAACTCCACCAGGACTCCAGTGCACCATTATTGGCCCACCGCCAGCAGTGGCCAGGAAGTCTGCCAGGACTCCCATGTGGCACCAATCTGTACCTTGCCTGGCCTCAGCCTGCCACCTGCTGGGACCCCTGTTGAGCAACCTGTGCCCTCACTAGAGAGACCTCCTCCCAGCAAGAGACTACAGGAGGCAGGGGCTCCCTTTGCACAGGCCACTAGTGACCCATCCAACACCCTGCTGCTTGATATGGGCATGTCACACTCTGGAACTGCTCCCACAGCCAGAACTCCCTGGGTGGGGCAGTCCCAAAGGAGCTACACAGGGTCACTCCCTACAAAGATCCAGCAACAATAGGGTAATCCTGCCAGGGTCTGATCTGGGAGAAACACCTTCCCAACTCTGAGGACAGTCAAAGGCAACAGTGAAAAATAATCATGAGGCTGAATCAACAGAAAAACTCTGTCAATATGAATAATCAGAGTAGATCAACTCCCCCAAGGAATGACAAGGTAGATACAGCACAAGATCCCTTGCATAAGCAAATGGCTGAGATGTCAAAAATCAAATTCAGAGTCTGGAAAGCAAATAAGATCAGCAGAATGGAGGAAAAGATAGAATTAGGATTTCAAGCAGTAATCCAAAAGATGACCCGAAAGATGTCTCAAAAATTGAATGAATTCAAAGACAAAATAACCAAAGATTGTGACACATTGAGACAAGAAGTTGCATCCCTCAAAGATCGGTGAAATACAGTAGAATCCCTCAGTAACAGAATGGACCAAGCAGAAGAAAGGATTTTTGACATGGAAGACAAAGCATTCGAACACTCCCAAACTTCCAAAGAAGAAGAGAAATGGAAGGCAAAAACGGGTCATTTTCTCAGACAGCTCTGGGATAACTTGAAGAAAACCAATATTTGCCTTATAGAGACACCTGAAAACAATGAAGTGGTGTCACAAGGCACAGAGTCTCTTTATGAGATTATGAAACAACTTTCCAGACATGCCAAGAGATTCTGAAATGCAGATAGCAGACAGTTTCAGAACCAAGCAAAACTCAACCTGAATAAGACATCCCCCAGGACATCGTAATCCAATTCACTAAAGTTACTATGAAGGAGAAAATTCTGAAAGCAGCCAGACATAAGAAATCCATTACCTAAAAGGGGAAGAATGTTAGAATAACTACAGATCTCTCTGATCAAAACTTTCAAGCTAGAAGAGAATGCTCATCGATTTTTAATCTCCTAAAACAAAAGAACTTTCAACCCAGGATCCTTTAGCCAGATAAACTGAGTTTCATTTATGATGGAGAAATTAAATACTTTAATGACATCCACTTGTTGAAGAAATTTGCTAGAACTAAACCAGCTCTCCAGGATATTCTCAGACCTATCCTCCATCATGACCAGTGCAATCCTCCACCACAAAAGTAAAATCACCCCAAAAACTTTTATCAAATTTCATCTTCCACAGTGATGAAAGGATTAAAAATGTTCACTGGACTTCCTAGAGATTTATCATTGTTTTTAATTAATGTGAATGGTTTAAATTGTCCTCTAAAGAGGCATAGGTTGGCTGACTCAATACAAAAACTCAGACCAGATATCTTCTGCATACAAGAACCTCATCTTACCTTAAAAGATAAATTTAGACTCAAGGTGAAGGGATGGTCATCCATATTCCAGGTAAATGGAAAACAAAAAAGCAGGTGTTGCAATCTTATTTGCAGATACAATACGCTTTAAACCAAACAAAGTAAAGAAGGATAAAGATGGACATTTCATATTTGTTAAAGGTACTACTCAATATTATGAGATTTCAGTTATTAATATTTATGCACCCAACCAGAATGTGCCTCAATTTATAAGAAAAACTCTAATAGACATGAGTAACTCGATTTCCTCCAGATCCATAGTAGTTGGAAATTTTAATACTCCTATAGCTGTGTTGGATAGATCCTCCAAAAAGAAGCTAAGGAAAGAAATTTTAGATTTAAATTCAACCATTCAACAACTGGATTTAACACATATCTACAGAACATTTCATCCTAATAAAATTTAATACACTTTCTTCTCAGCACCCCATGGAACATATTCCAAAATCAATCACATCTTAGGTCACAAGTCTAACTTCAGCAAATTTAAAAGAATAGAAATTATTCCTTGAATCTTCTCCGACCATCATCGAATAAAAGTTGAACTCAATAAAAACAGGAATCTGCATACCCATACAAAAACATGGAAGCTAAATAACCTTATGCTGAAGGATAGCTGGGTCATAGATGAGATTAAGAAGAAAATTACCAAATTTTTGGAACAAAATGACAATGAAGACATGAATTATCAGAACCTCTGGGATATTGTAAAATCAGTCCTAAAAGGGAAATTTATAGCACTGTAAGCCTTCTTCTAGAAAACTGAAAGAGAGAAGGTTAATAACCCAATGGGACATCTTAAGCAACTGGAGAAGGAAGAACATTCCAACCCCAACTGAGCAAAATAAAAGAAATAACCAAAATTAGAGTAGAATTAAATGAAATTGCAAACAAAAGAATTATACAACAGATCAAAAAATCAAAAAGTTGGTTTTTTGAAAAGGTCAATATAATAGATAAACTTTTGGCTAACCTAGCCTGGAAAAAAGAGTAAAATCTCTAATTTTATCAATCAGAAACAGTAAAGGTGAAATAACAACAGGCCCCTCAGAAATTCAAAAAATCCTTAATGAATATTAAAAGAAACTTTCCTCTCAGAAATATGAAAATCTGAAGAAAATTGACCAATACTTGGAAGCACACCACCTACTAAGACTTAGTCAGAATGTAGTGGAAACAATGAACAGGCCTATATCAAGTTCTGAAATAGCATCAACTAAACAAAATTTCCCTAAGAAAAAAAAGGCTGGGACCAGGTGGCTTTACAACAGAATTGTACCAAACCTTTAAAGAAGAACTAGTACCTATATTACTAAATCTTTTCCAAAATATAGAAAAATAAGGAATACTACCCAGTACATTCCATGAAGCAAACATCACCTAAACCAGGGAGAGACCCACCAAGAAAAGAAAACTATCCACCGGGTGGGGGGGTGGGGGATTAGAGCAAGATGGCTAACTGGAAGCAGCTTCTGAAAAAGGCTCCTGTCCAAAAGGAACAATAACCTCCAGAAACTATGCAATTAAGCTGAATACTGGGAGCCTAGCCGAAAGAGAGAAGTGATTTCTGCAGATCACCTCTACTAAGCCTGGCTACAAACACAAGAAATCAAGTTTCAGGTACAAAATTCATCTAAAAGGAAGAGTGCCCGTCCCCTCTCCCAAGAAAGATCTGAGTTTCTTGCTTTTCTGTTTCCTTTCTTTTTATTCTCCTCTTTTGCTCCTGCAATTTTTCTACAGACAAGCAGTGAACTTTGGACCTCTTGTCTCACTCCATGGTAGAGTGCTGTGGGAAGTAAGGTGTGCTTCCCCTGAGCACCCAAGTGTGACTCTGAAAACTCTATTGCTAGGCAGAAAAACTGAACTAAAATTTTCCCCACCATTCTGAAATTACTGTACACCCTTTCCCCCTTACCTAATGAACCAGAAGCCTAACCCCTGCTGAGACTGAGAGAGGAGGTCTCTGAACAGTGCCCCCACCTCCACCTGCTGGAACAAGCGCTCCCCCGGAAAAGACTACAGGCGGGGAGAGGCGAGGCTCCCTCCCCTCCGGCCAGGGCAGCCACAGGCGAGTGCCTAACCCTGCACCCCGGGTTTCTGTAGGTCTACCGTCTACTAAAAACTCTGACAGCGACCACCAGGCCTCCACAGGTCTGCCCCTGACCAGGAAATCCACCCCCGGTGACCGTGCAGGCCTCTGCCTGACACCACAGGGCCCCTGCAGATCGGCCCCTGGCCACTAAATCCCCTGGTGACAGTGCAGCTCCATGCTCAAGCTTGCAGGGCTTCCACAGGCCTGCCTTCTGCCCAGAACTCTGCCTGTAAATGCCAGGTTTCTGCAGGACGGCCCACGGCCAGAAACACTCCCGGCAACTGCCTGCCCCTACGCCTGTGCTTTCCTGGCTTCCGCA
The DNA here is from genome assembly GCA_963573935.1 of Arctocebus calabarensis. NCBI lineage: Eukaryota > Metazoa > Chordata > Mammalia > Primates > Lorisidae > Arctocebus > Arctocebus calabarensis. Next base: position 2,556 of record CAUYON010200503.1, on the reverse strand, counting down.
GGTCCGCTGTCTGCTAGAGACTCTGCTGGCAAATGCCAGGCCTCTGCAGGCCCACCCCGAGCAAGGAACTCCCCTGGCAACCACCTGGCCCAGTGTTCCATGCTTGCCAGACTTCTGCAGGCCTGCTGTCCACTACAGACTCTGCTGGCAACTGCCAGGCCTCCACAGGTCTGCCCCCAGGCAGGGACTCCCCCAGCAATTATGTGGGTCTCCACCTGGCACCCACAGGGCCCCTGCAGGCCAGCCTTCTGCCAGAGATTCTGCTGGCAACTGCCAGGCCTCTGCAGGCCTGCCCCTAGCCAGGAATGCTCCCAGCGACTGCTTGGCCCTGCATCCCACACTTGCTGGGCTTCTGTAGGTCTGCTTTCTGCCAGGGACTCCACCCATGCTGGCCAGGGTCACTCCCAACAACTGCACGGCCCTCTGCCTGGTACCCATGGAGCCTCCACAGGCCAGCCTTTTTCCAGGGAACTCACCGGTGATGGTCAGGCCTCTCTGCAGGCCCACCACCAGCCAAAACTTCCCGGACAACCGCACGGCCCTGCGCCCACTACTTGAAGGGCCAGACACAACGGTGAAAAACAACCATGGGGCAGAATCAATGGAAAAACTCTGGCAATATGAATAATCAGAGTAGACCAAACCCTCCAAGTAACAACAAGGCAAACACCGCACAAGATCTCCTGCAAATGGCTGAGATGTCTGAAATCGAATTCAGAATCTAGTTTGCAAATACGATCAGTGGAATGGAGGAAAAGATGGAATTTGAATTCCAAGCAGTAATTCAAAAGATGTCTCAGAAATTCAATGAATTCAAAGACAAAATGACCAAAGATTTTGACACATTGACACAAGAAGTTGCAGCCCTTAAAGATCTGAGAAATTCAGTAGAATCCTTCAGTAACAGAATGGAGCAAGCAGAAGAAAGGATTACTGACATGGAAGACAAAGATTTTGAACGCCCTCAAACCTCCAAAGAGCAAGAGAAATGAAGGCAAAACAGATCACTCTCTCAGAGAACTCTTGGATAACTCGAAGAAAACCAATATTTGCCTCATAGGAATTCCCGAAAGCAATGAAGCAGCTTCACAAGACACAGAATCTCTTATTTATGAGATTATGAAAGAGAACTTTCCAGACATGCTAAGAGATTCTGGAATTCAGATAGCGGACAGTTTCAGAACCCTAGCACGACTCAACCTGAACAAGACATCCCCCAGGCACATCATAATTAAGTTCGCTAAAGTAAATATGAAGGAGAAAATTTTGAAAGCAGCCAGATGCAAGAAATCGATAACCTACAAGGGGAAGAATATTAGAATAACTGCAGATCAAAGAGATCCTTTGATCAAACTTTTCAAGTGAGAAGAGAATGGACATCGGCTTTTAGTCTCCTAAAACAAAATAACTTTAAACCCAGGATCTTGTATCCAGCTAAACTGAACTTCATTTATGATGGAGAAATTAAACATATTAATGACATCTACATGTTGAAGAAATTTGCCTTAACTAAACCAGCTCTCCAGGATTTTCTCAGACCTATTCTCCATAACGACCAGCGTAATCCCCCAACGCAAAAGTAAACTCATCCAGAAACTTTTTATCAAAGTCCACCTCACACAGCGAGAAAAGGATTAAAAATGTCCACTAGATCTTCTCAAGATTTATCATTGGTTTCAATTAATGTGAATGGTTTAAACTGTCCTCTAAAAGAGGCCAGATATCTGCTACATACAAAAATCACATCTTACCTTAAGAGAAGAATTTAGACTCAAGGTGAAGGGATGGTCATCTATATTCCAGGCAAATGGAAAACAGAAAAAAGCAGGTGTTGCAATCTTATTTGCAGATACAATACGCTTTAAACCAAACAAAGTAAGGAAGGATAAAGATGGACATTTCATATTTGTTAAAGGTAATACTCAATATTATGAGATTTCAGTTATTAATATTTATGCACCCAACCAGAATGTGCCTCAATTTATAAGAAAATCTCTAATAGACATGAGTAACTTGATTTCCTCCAGCTCCATAGTAGTTGGAGATTTTAATACTCCTTTAGCAGTGTTGGATAGATCCTCTAAGAAGCAGCTAAGTAAAGAAATTTTAGATTTAAACTTAACCATTCAACATCTGGATTTAATGGACATCTAAAGAACATTTCATCCTAATAAAATTGAATACACATTCTTCTCATCAGCCCATGGAACATACTCCAAAATTGACCACATCTTAGGTCACAAGTCTAACCTCAGCAAATTTAAAAGAATAGAAATTATTCCTTGCATTTGCTCAGACCACCATGGAATAAAAGTTGAACTCAACAATAACAGGAATCTGCATACTCATACAAAAACATGGAAGCTAAATAATCTTATTTAGCTATTAATTAAATCTAGCTGAAGGATAGATGGGTCATAGATGAGATTAAGAAGGAAATTACCAGATTTTTGGAACAAAATGACAATGAAGACACGAATTATCAGAACCTCTGTGATACAGCAAAGGCAGTCCTAAGAGGGAAATTTATAGCACTGCAAGCCTTCCTCAAGAAAA
>CAUYON010200499.1:0-19755 GCA_963573935.1 Arctocebus calabarensis | reverse complement strand
TGATTGACATAACATTCATGAGATTTTCTCATTTACTATGTGAAAACATTTTTGATCTGTATTTAGAAGTTTTCTCCTGACCCTTCAAATATGTACCACATGTGTGATCTCACCCTTTGTCCTATCTCCCCCTACCCTCTCCCTCTCTTTCCCTCCCTCTCCCCTTCTACAACCCATTTATTGCTATCAGGTTTTGTCTATAAAATGAATAAAGTGATACCCCTGCTTTCGTCAAGAGATTACCAGGGCCTCCAATGCCTGGGGGCTAAATCCCTGTGTCTGAAACCCAAAATTCTCACTGTTCTTTCTATCTTCTTGGCCCCACACTGAACTCACCTCTAACCAGCCCCCACCACACGCAGGCCCCTTCCTGCCTTTGCGTGTGCTGTGCTTTACTTGGCCCACTCACCCCTCCTCCCAGCCTATTTTAATGTCACCCATCTCCAAATCCTGCCATGGCCCAACATCCATGGGGATGTCTCCAAGAGCATTTCCCCATGCAACTCGGGGCTGTGAAGCAGGGCACATGCAGGGAGTATCAGAAGAGGTGTCAAGGACAATCCAGGAGGCAGGGGTATAGGAGCCCTTGTTCTAGCCCCCCAGGGTCAACACCTCCATCACAGTCCCTTCTCTAGGCCATTGTGGAGCTCTCTATGAGGACCAGCTGTGTCCATTGACTGTTACTGGAAGGCTGGAGAGGGAGAAGGAGGCGGAGGTATGTGTGGCAGGGCCTCAAAGACATGAGCATTGCTGGTGGTGTCTTTATTCCTTTCTTCAGGCTGAGGCCTTGCTGGGCTCTTTAGTTCCCGAGCCTTTGTTAGTTTGTAGGACGCCCTGGCCTCTAGGAGTGGGAGATGTGCAGTCATGGGAGCACATCTCAGGGCAATGATATAGGGATGATCCTGGATGAGTCTGTGAGGGCTTCCATGTGCACCTGGAAGCCCTAAGATTAGGTGCTTAGCCTAGAGAGGAGTAGGGGAGGTGAGAGGGACAAAGGGAGGTGGTGACTTAATTAATTCCTGTCTCCTGGGCCAGAGAGGAATTATGGGAGCCAAGGAAAGAGGCTTAAACTTCAGGAAGAGAGGTCAAGGTCTGACAAAAGAAAGAACTTCAAGGCTCAGCGCCTGTAGCACAGTGGTTACGGCGCCAGCCACATACACTGAGGCTGGTGGGCTCAAACTCAGTCTGGGCCAGCTAAAACAACAATGACAACTGCAATAAAAAAATAGCTGGGTATTGTGGCGGGCGCCTGTAATCCCAGCTACTTGGGAGGCTGGGGCAAAAGAATCACTTAAGCCCAAGAGTTTGAGGTTGCTATGAGCTGTGGCACCACAGCACTCTGCCAAGGGTGACATAGTGAGACTATGTCTCAAAAAAAAAAAAAAAAAAAAAAAAAAAAAAGAAAGAAAAAACTTCAAGACATTTAGTAGGCTCCAACTCTAAAATGGGGAGTTGAAGACATGGTAGCATCTCCTTCTGGAGTTAGGGATAGGCTAGTGGGTCACTGCCTGGGCAAGGGGATGGGTCAGCCCCTACTAGCCCCATAATTAGAGATGCTGTTCTGGTTCCCTGATGTCAAGGTCCTTGAGTTTCTAGCATCCCTTGGTCTCTGAACATATGAGTTAAGACCTGACCTTGTGCCCCTGAGCTCTGAGTTGGGAATTATACATGAGAAGCATTGATGACCCAGTTAGTGACCTTGAGGCCCATGACACCAACCCTGGGCTATATCTTACCTAATGAGTAACACTATGGGCACTTTCCCAACCTCTGACCAGTGGGCTCAGGAATGACCCCAAGGCCAACTGATTTAATAGCACCCTCATGGGAAAGTGAGGAGCTCCTTGTGCTAGCCTGTTTAGCGTACAAGTACTATACCCTTGAATGGTATGTGGGACGTGGGAGGAGCAAAACGGGGCCTCAGGAGCCAGTGTGACTCCTTGCATCTGGCAGTGACACCCAAGGTTGGAGCCATCAGAAATTCTGCTACCCCACCAAAGTGGGGAGCCCAACAGAGGGTGGCACAGGGCAGAGGGTGGCTGAGAACCTTCCCAGGGCAGGGCCCTAGGTCTCTAGGTCCCTAGTGGAGACCAAAGGAGACTAGCCTCTGCTCCTCGCCTGTTATCTGTCTTCCCCCATCTCTCCTTCTAAGAGGAAAATCACAGGGAAGCAAACCTTGGAAGGAGATAGAAGAATGTTTTTAATTAAAAGTTTAAGAGAATTCACGTCCTGAGGGAGTTGCAGCAAGAGAAGGTGGGGAGAGATGGGGCAGCAGGGCGGGGAATGTGGGAGTGGGAAAGTAGGCCACACCTGCTGAGGGCTCTGAGCCTAGTCCTGCTAGCCTAGCCAGGGTCCCCCAAAGCAGCAGGCCCTAAGCCACAAAGGGCCCTCTCTCTGTGCACATGATGCCTCAGCAGACCCTAGTTCTCCATCTAGGGAATGGGTGGGGAGCTCAGTGGGAATGTCTGGGTGAGAACAGCACCAAATTCTGATGCTCACCAGCTTAAACTGCTGTGCTGCTCCCTCAGCCTGGCCCCATCTCTGGGGGCAGGAGGACCAATGTTCTTGCTGCCTGGTGCTCCCTGGCTAGAACTGTCAGGGCCAAGGCCTGGGCCACATGTGACCCATTGGGCAGGGGAGGGGGCTCTACACGTAACATGTTTGTACTCCACTGCCCCAGGAGGCCCCTGCCTGACAGCTGGACCACACCCTAGTTGGGGTAGGAGGGTCTGAGAGCTTGGGCAGCATACCAACTATGGCAAATTGTCCAACAGGTGGGGTAGGTAGGTGATAATGAGGATCACTGGCGTTCCTATTAGCCCAAGTGTTTGTTGCATGCCGGCAGCAGGCTCAGCTCATCTCTGCATGGCAATCTGTGCTGAGTAGAGGCCCTCCTGGCATCCTGACCCCTGCTCCTGCCTACTCACCCCAGCCTGCCTGCCACACACATGCCTACCATGTGCCAGGCTATGGGTGGGCAGTGTTACTTAGTATCCCATTAGTCTGAGCTAGCTTGGGGTTGGGTGTGACCTCACACTAATGTGAACAGCGTACATGAGCACTGTTATCACAGGCTGCACCATCCCTTTCTCCTGCCACTGGGAGGGCTCTTACACCCTTAAGTCCAGCCCAATGACCTTCACCTGCTCACCAGGATCTAGAACTGGGACATGTGTTACAGGGTGTGTGTTAGTGCATGGGGGGGTCCTGTGAACAGGGGGCAGGGCCAGAGCTGACCTATAGTGTGGTCCCATACCCAGAAATCTTGCTGTACCTCATCTACTCCCTTCCCCTTTCCTGAGAGAAGTAAAAAATGAGAGGAAAATATGACAGATGCAATATTTTGCAAAATGAGCCAATTACAGAGTAGTCATGCAGGGAGATGAGATTAGCAGAAGAATATTAGATAAAAGGAGGCCCAGGTATGTACATGGGTGGTGAGGAAAGGTCAGTTTCATCCTTAGGAGATTGTAGGGCCTGGTGCTTCTGCCTGGGCCACAGGGAATGGCAGCAGCAACTACCCTCACTCAGGCAACAGTTACAAAGCTGGTCTGTCATTGCTGTCTATAAGTGAAGCACAGGTATGTCCATTTTCTCTCTTTAAATGCCCTTTACTTATCTGCTAGGCTTGGGGTAAGGGCCTTCCCAAATCTCCCAACTGACTGTTTGTGGGGACACATCAATCCAGGGCACTCCTCGCATCCCATAGTGCCCTGTTTCTCAACTCTTTGGTCTTATACAGACACAGGAAGATGACCTGGGACCTCATAGCCCATCAATCTAAGACCAGCCCCCAGCAGGGCCCTGAGTCTAAGATGAAGCTCAGAAAAGTCCCTGAGAACTTCCAACGAGAACGTGTCCCTGGCTTGGTGCCTGTAGCTCTAGCGGCTAAGGCACCAGCCCATACACCAGAGCTGGTGGGTTTGAATCCAGCCCAGGCCTGCCAAACAACAATGACAACTACAACCAAAAAATACCCAGGGGTTGTGATGGGCACCTGTATTCCCAGCTACTAGGGAGGCTAAGGCAAGAGAATCACTTAAGCCCAGGAGTTGGGGGTTGCTGTGAGCTGTGATGCCCTGGCACTCTACCCAGGGTGACAGCTTGAGGCTCTGTCTCAAAAAAAAAAAAAAAAAAAAAAAAAAAGAATGTGTCCCTGATGCTAAACTTGCACCAGGACATGGGATGTGAGTGAGCCCAGGAGGAAGGCCACACTTCCCAAACCCCTGTGACTATGAGCTTCCCATTGCTGTACTCCACAAGCTCACTGGCTTGCCTCCTGGAAAGGGGTCAGCAAATATCTGAGGAAGGAAGACAAGAGACAGGCAGGAAGTTCTGCCCACCCTCTGATAACCCCTGATCATTCTTGGGCGTTGCTCCTGCCAAGCTCCCCTGCCCCATGAGCACTACTATTGCCCATTCTCCTCTTCAGCCCAGGAATTTTCTCAGATTCCCAGCACCTCTCCTCCCCCTCCCCCAGCAAACCCACTTTTGCTGTCACTCCCCCTACCCCTGCCTAGCCGCAGGTCTCCATCCCCTTTCTTGACAACACAATGGCCGCTACCCTGACCACCCCACTTCCTGTGGATTGGAGTCTTAACTGCCCACCTCAATTGAGAATTCAGAGGGTCTATTCCCCTCCCCCACTCAAAGATGGCAGCCACACTGGACTCTGCTGGATCTTCCACTCCACTGCAGGTCCTCCAGCTTTCTCCATGCCTTTTTACAGAATGTTCTTCCCTGAACTCTGAGAAACTAACTCCCTCCTTTCCTCTAGCCTCAGCCTTAGTGCTACTTCCCGGAAGAATTGAGATACTGAGATATTTTTCCATGGAATCTCAAAGGGAGTCAAGTGATAGGAATCTTCCTGCCAAGCCTGATCCTGGAGCCAAGAGTCCAGATACAAGCTCAGAAAAGCCCAAGCCCCTCCCCATAATAGTGCTAACCACATGGTGCAAGCTGACCAAGTCTCAGCTCAGAGGATCCTCTTGGCAATCCTGCTAGGAAGACTCTTACTTGTCACCCATCTTGCAGATGAGAGAAAGGAAATCACCAGCAAAGGCCATGTAGCTGATGTGTCGGGGCTGCAGCTGCAGCCTCACTTAGACTTTCTGCCTCTAGATTCAGTTGCCCTGGAATCTTCTGTTCCAGGTAAGTCACCATAAAAGTCTTACTTATCTCTGGAAAACCTACTTATGAAGTGGGTGGGGGTCTTATTTCAGAAGTAAACAGGATTTTGAGGCTGGTCTCTGCCATGTAGCCAACTAAGTCGGTCTGTAAGTGGCAGAGTAGTCTTGGCTAAAATGAAAGAACCTGGGTTCCCTCCAGGCAAGTCATTCCCCCTCTCTGGTCTTTTGTTCCCTTCTCTGTCTCTGACAGCTGCCCCTTAGTGCCAGCCACCAACCCAAAGCTGCCCATCTATGCCCTCTTAAGGGATGTGGCTCCCTGAACCCTGGCCTACGTCTGCAAGGCTTGTAAATGGATGTCAGCTTGCCTGGTTCGTGGTTTCCTCACACCTTTTCCTGGAGTTCCCATCCCTGCCCTCACCCTATCTTACTGCCTATCTGTCTATTCATTTGTCCACCTGCCTGATTACTCAGGTCTCCTCTCCTCAGATGCTGCCAGAGCTAATGATTGGGGACACAGGGTGGGGAGAGGGCTGGGGCCAGGGGAGGTCAAAATGATCTTGCACAGAAGATTAGGGAAGTCCCATGTTTAGTCTTCAAAGACTTGAGGGCCATCTCTGCCAGGAAGTCTCCCGAGCTGTACCCTTGGGGATAGTGCCCTCCTTGCTGGCCTTTTCTAAGTCCACTCCCTATGGACTGCCCTCACTACTTTCAGACACCCGCCCAGCCCACACCTGGCAGTCCTGTAGGGTGAATGGGAGAATCATGGGCAAGGAGCTTCCCAATCTAACCAACCCTGTCCCTGCCCAGGTGCCCAGGTGGCTGGAGGATGAGGCCTCTTGCCCTCATTGATCTCCATAACTGGATTCCAGCTGATATTGACATAGCAAACATGCTGCACCTCCCATCGCCCAGTCAGAGTGGGCAAACACAAGAGGCTGCAACAAAGGGCCTGCTAACTGTGACCAGCCTCTCAAACAAGGGTCCCAGGGTCTGTGCCAACAGGCAGAAAGTTTTGAGCAGCTAGGCATTTTGGCTCTCAAAGGTGTGAGCTGAGAACAGAGCTCTTGACAAGTCCCCCTGAGAAGGGAGGACTGCAATGCAGGGTTGGTCCACACACTGGGCAAGGCTCAAGGTGCAGAGGTCAGTTCATCCCTGGGGCCCATCCCATCTGACAACCTCAGAGGCATCCCTTCCTGAAGTGGTGTCATCAAAGCCTAGGCATAAGCACTGATGACAGATGTGTGAGGTCACACTTATTCTAACTGTACAGCAGAGAAACTGAGCCCCAGAGAGTCTGAGATTTGTCAAGGCTCAGTGCTGCTCAATTGTGAGTGGGGTCTGCAGCATAGGGAGGGTGAGACCCCTGATGGTTGGCCACTTTCTATGCTCTGGGCCCAGGCACATGCACCACGTGCTATGCTATACCTGTCTAAGAGAGACTCGTGGCCACAGATTCTTTTCTAGTAAAGTGCAAGGTTAGGGCTGTGTGGGATGTGGTTACTTTCTTTTTTTTTTTTTTTTGAGACAGAGCCTCAAGCTGTCACCCTGGATAGAGCGCTGTGGCATCACAGCTCACAGCAATCTCGAATTCCTGGGTTCAAGCGAGTCTCCTACCTCCGCCTCCCAAGCAACTGGGACCACAGGCGTCCGCCACAAAGCCTGGCCATTTTTTGGTTGCAGCATCATTGTTGTTTGGCGGGCTCGGGGGCTGGATTTGAACCCGCCAGCTCAGGTGTATGTGGCTGGCACCTTAGCCCATTGAGCCATAGGCACCGAGCCAGATGTGGTTACTTGGGTGAGAACTCAGACTCCAAGGAGTCTCTTGCAAACCTCTGCCTCAAGACTCGCCTCACAGTGAATCTGTGCACATGTTCCTCAGAGACAGCCAGCAAGCAAGAACTTCCACCACCACATGCATGTGTGCATACACATGGATGCTTTCTTTTTTTCTTTTTTTTGAGACAGAACCTCAAGCTGTCATCCTGGGTCGTGTGCCGTGGCATCACAGCTCACAACAACCTCCAACTCCTAGGCTTAAGTGATTCTCTTGCCTCAGCCTCACAAGTAGCTGGGCGCCTACCACAAGGCCCGGCTATTTTTTGGTTGTAGTTGTCATTGCTGTTTGGCAGGCCCAGGCTGGATTCAAACCTGCCAGCTCTGGTGTAAGTGCCTGGCGCCTTAGCTGCTTGAGCTACAGGCGCTGAGGCCACCTGGATGCTTTCTATCCCTGGCTGTTGTACGTTGCTGTTCCCTTTTCCCTCCCTTACTTTCTCTTGCCTGGCTACATCCTCCTTCCCCATAGGTCCCCTAGGCCTGGTCAAGTATCCCTATGGGCTTATCCCCAGGTCCACACTTTGTGGCATGTATCACATCACTATTAGCTGGAGCAGGTGACAGTGCAGTAAGCAGAGTGGACTCAAAGGAGGGACCCTGAAGGTATTGTGCTGTCCCTGTACCTGCTAACCTGGTATAGAGCCAGAATACAGCATGTTCTCAGGGCTCAGCAAACAGAGGCTGATGCAAGGGCACCTGAGGCACCTGGTACTCCATGACACAATGAGCCAGGTTTAACCAGCCTCCTCCAGGAAAACCTCAGGGGCCCCTCCCTGGGATCACCATGGCATCTGGGTTTGGCAAAGTCTTAAGGTGTTAGCTGGGTGAAGACAGCCAAGGGTCAAGGAGGGACCTGAGGATCTTCCTGCCACACCATGCCCTCCACCCTGAGGCTAGATCTGTGGCATCGAGTTTTCCCCACCAGCACCCCTCTGAATCTTGGCTCCCTCCTCCTGTAGGTACCCAGTGGCACTGCAGTGGCAATGCTTGCTATGGATTTTAAGGCACAGAAAATGGGGTGAGAGAGATGACTCTCTGTTCCCAGGGCTATGCTTGTGGATGTGCAGCTATCATTCCAGAACTCAAGCGGTGAGACCTACATCCTGCCTTTGCCACCCCACACATCCTCTCCCCTGCAGTGGAAACACCTATACATGAGCTACACCCTCCAGGCCCCTTCCTACCCCTAATGCTCTTGTCTCTGCCTGAGACTCAGACTCTGCCTGAGTCTGCTCTGCTCACTCTTAGTGCTAGGCCAGTGCCCAGGCTGGGAAGAAGGAGATGCCTTCCTTCTTCCTTTTCTCCACTTTTGGAAATTCTACCTGCATTCCAGGCGCAGCTCAAACACCACCTCCTCTAGGGTGTCTTCTTATATTGCCTGTCCATGTTAGTTGCTCTGCACACCAGGACCCCACAGGCTGTTGTCTGTCTCCTTGAAATCTGGGGCCCTGGAGGGGGGCAGGGATCAGCTTGGCTGCTAGCTCACCCTTCCTCACATGCACCTCACCCTCCCTCAGCCCTTGCACATAAGGATTTCAGAACAAAGGGCCAGATGCTATTAAAACTCAATTAAATTTCTCACTTCTCAGATCCTAAATTAGACTGGTTTGTCCCTGTGGCGCCTATAGACCCTTTTCCTCTGCCTCCTTGGATCTGCCCCCTTTGCCAGCCAGGACCCCCAGAGAAGTAGGCACCAGTAAGAAGGATCCTCCCTCAGCAGAAGCTCTTCTGGGGAGCAGAGTCCAGTGCATCTCCCTCAGGGACTGGGGTTTGTTTCTCCACCCAGGTGACTCCCATCCCCCTGTCCTGGATTTCTTCTCCTGTGGGGATGGGATGCAGGGGTATTAAAAGGGAACTCAGGGGCAGTGCCTATGGCTCAGTGGGTAGGGCGCTGCCCCACACACCGAAGGCGGCAGGTTCCAACCTGGCCTCGGTCGAAGTCCAAAACAGAAAAATAGCCAGGAGTTGTGGCGGGCGCCTGTAGTCCCAGCTACTCGGGAGGCTGAGGCAAGAGAATCGCCTAAGCCCTGGAGTTGGAGGTTGCTGTGAGCTGTGTGATGCCACAGCACTCTACCAAGGGTGATAAAGTGAGACTCTGTCTCTACAAAGAAAAAAAAAAAAGGGAACTCAGACCTGGGTGTGGTGGCTCACATCTATAACCCCAGCACTATGGGAGTCTGAGGTCGGAGGGTTACTTGAGCATAGAAGTTTGAGACCAGCCTAAGCAACAGCGAGACTCTGTCTCTATTAAAAATAAAAAAAAATGAGCTAGGCATGGGTAGTGTGCACCCATAGTCCCAGCTACTTGGGAGGCTGAGGCAGGAGGACTGCTTGAGCCCAAGAGTTTGAGGTTGCACAGAGCTATGATGATGCCATTGCACTCTAGCTGGGCAACACAGCAAGACCTCAAAACAAAACAAGAACAAAAACAAAAATCTTCCTGCATTCAGAACCCTCTCTAACTTGGTCTAATCGCTCTTGCCAGCTGCTCCCCAGCACCCCACCATGGAGGACTTCTAGGCTCTTGCTTGTCCTCAACGCCACCCCCCCCCCCCCAGCACCTGGCCTTCCCCTTTGTCAGTACCACTCTGCTTTGGACTTGCCCACAAGGGACCTGGGAGGGGCAAGTGCACAGGTTCAGGAGACAGTGTAAGCAATGGGAATTGTGACCTTGTCTCAGCCAGGCAGTGGTTGGATCTGGCATCTAGTTTCTGAGCCTTTGTTTCCTCATCTGAAAAATGGGAATTCTGTCTCCACAGCAAGTAGACCCTGGAACCAACCCTGGTTCAAGGTCAGGCTGGGGCAGCAGAGGTTTGCTGAATGACAGGGAGACTGAATGGCACTCCCAGGGGATGGACCTGGCTTCAAGAGCAGGGCCATCAGGCAGGAGAGGCTCTTAGAGTGAGACCTGGGGCTGGGGCCCTCAGCCAAAGAGTTCCCACTGGAGGTGGGTGATGCCAGTCAGGGCAAAGCAGGATGTTGAGCTACACATGTCTGCATATAGCCCTTTCCCCTGGCCTTCAGCCATAGGGAGAATTTATTGGCAGGCTGTGAGACTGCCACACCAGGCTCTGGGGGCCTCAGGGATGTTGTACTTCAACCCCCCGATCCTTCCTTTGGCTATCTGATGTCAAGGAATGACCACAGCCCTTCTGACCGTGTTTAGGCCACTGAACCTTGCAGCAGGTCCAAGAGAGGGACCTGCTCCACAGGGGTAATCTCATGGACCAAAGAAGATCAGCCCCAAATCAATAACCTGACCTTTCCTGAGGTCTGATGGGCCTAAGCCAGGCCCTTATCTGACCACCACTAGCTCAGGCAGGCAGGTGAAGATGAGGGACCATTTGCCACAGCCATGCCCCACTGGCACTGTCTCCCTTGACTCTCCCGGAGAGGCTAGCTAGCCCTGCCAGCACAACTGGAGGCCTTTCAGAGGTCTCCAGATTTGGGGTGCCAGATGGGGATGTAGCAGGGGAGGCTATCCCCATGTTCAGGTCCACTGGCTATTGGGAACAGTGTACCTTTGCTTAGGGCTCACATTGATTTGTCCTTGGGAGTGTGGAGAATGGACAGCAGTTTACCTTCTCTTCCACTCAGGGCCCCTCCTCTGAGAGACGCTCTATGACTCTCATTCTTGAGTGGCTGCTCTCTCCCTCTGTATGCTACCTGGTCTCTCCTAAGCACTCATGCCCACCCAAGACCCCTCCTTTATTTCCTTGCTGGCCAGCTCTCTGGCTGCCTCTCCCTGTAGGCAGAAGGCCCCAAGGGCTCCTACATAATAGGCACTCAACGGATGCCCATTCACTGATGCTTTCCCCATCCCTGGGGACCCCCAGCCCGCTCTTCTGAGCGGTCCCTTGCCAGGAAGCAGCAACATTGGGTGAGGGGAGAATAATCAGCTGCAAACGCAGCAATCAGGGAGAAAAGGCTGTTTAGGCGCTTGGCGCCTACGCGTGCGCCTAATTGGCTCCATGTGTCTGCGGCTCCTTTCAAGAGCGGGAAAAGTGGAAGGGTCAAGATCTCTTAATGTTCATAATGGAGGAGAGGCAGAAGCCACTGCCAGTCCCACACAAACACCTTTTAATTGCCCAGAGAAGGGTGGGTGGAGGCAGCCAACACAACAGTCTCCCCTGCCTGTGAGTCCACCATCACTGTACCTCCTAGAGTTTTAGTCTGGAGTCAGTCCCAGAGCCACAGCCCTGAGGTCTGCTCTACCAATGTTGACAAGTTTGTAGAACTTGTTTCCTATTCCAGGCTGGGCCTTGGCAATTAAGTGAACCCATGGCCTGGTCCTCCTGGGCCAACCTGTATGTCTCACCCTCATCAATGAATGCACCAGTGGAACCAGCTGTTTCAATGCCAAACTTTCCCTCCAAATCTTTAGTGCCTCCTCCAAGCAGCCTTCCTGATTACCCCTTTGGACTGAAGGGATCTTTGTCTTGCTAGAGCTGCTCCATTCTGTCTGTATCTCTCTGAAGTCTCCAATGTCTCCCTGCCTGTGGGAATTCTATTCACCATGGTTGAATGGTCCCCAAGGTTTTTCCCATTGGATAAGTGGTTCTCAAATGGGCCAACTTTGCTCCTGGGCAACATTTGGCAATATTTGGAAACGCTTTTGGTTGTTACAATTGGCAGAGTGGTGTATATAGGCATCTAATGGATTTCACAGTGCACAGAGCAGCCTCCCACAGCAAAGAATTATCCAGCTCAAAATGTCAATGGTTTGAGGGCCAGGAAACTCTGTTTTAGACAAAGCTTTAGAAAGGAAGCAGTGAGTAAGTGGGAGCTAGGTGAAAGGTTCTCCCTCTTGACAGAGGGAGTGGTCTTCTGCCCCTAAGCCCCTGGCCCCCTGGTTCATACCTCCTATCCTGCTGAACACCCGGCCTTCAGGTTCCTGAATAGACCTGGCCACACCACCAACAATGCATCAGTTTAATTGGGTTAAGTGGCCATTAGCAGCAAAAGCAGGGCGGCTGTGTGAAGAAGCATTTTTAATTTTACTCTTTAAATGATGCTCACTCCCCTGAGAGGCCACTGATGGTGGGAATGCTGCCCATGGAGCCCCCATAAAGAAGACCAAAGCTGCATCTCCTCCTACCCCATCTATCTGAGCCTCATGGGAGTGGGAGTGCGCAGTGTCTTGTCTTCATTGCTCAAGGAAGTAGGAGACTTACCCAAGATCACTAGGTTAGCACAGAGCCAGCCCCTGTCAGGGGAGACCAGTGTTCCATTTGCTCTTCCCTCATCCTAGTTCCCTCGAGGACAGCAAATCCCACTAATGATAGCAGACAGAAAGGCACTGTTGGAGGGGCAGTTTGTGGCTCAGTATGGAGTTTTGCTGTGAGACCCAGGGCAAGTGGCTTAAATCACCTCTCTGAGGTTCAGTTTCAAGGATAAAAGAAGTAACCCAGTGACTTGCCATGAGGATTAGGAACAGTACAAAGTGTTCAGGCTCATCGTAGGTCTGGCACTTGGTGGGCACTCAGTGGCTTGTAATCATGGGAAGGAATAATTTTTACCATTTTAGGGGGAAAATGCTGAACTCTGAATCTGCACAGAATTGTCTGGGAAGCACTGAAAAATACTGATGCCCCCTTGCCCCCCTGGAGAATGTGATGTACTTGATCTGAGGTGGGGCTTATTTTAAAAGCCCCTGAGGTATTTCCAATGTGCAGCCACAGCCAGTGTTTTAAAACACTGCATTAAGACAAAAGGACAAAAGGCTCAACATCTGAAAAGGTCTCAGCCCTGGGACAGTAGGAGGGATCTAAGGGAAAGTACAGGGAGTGTAAACACAGTAGGAGGGGCGGAGTTTAAGCCCAGGGCTGAGGTCTCCAGGTTCTGGATCTTAGCCAGGGCTCTCATTGAGAGTAGGCTTCCAGGGGCCACACTGATAACCTTCAAGAACTTGCTCTGGTCTGGCTGCCTTAGCCCTGGGCTTCCTACTCTTCAGAAGCCAAGCGCACTGAGCCTCAAAGCCCATGACCTTGTCCCTGAGAGAAGGCTGGAATTTTCGCCAATGAGGTCACCTTATCTAGGGCAGTTTCTTCCATGGCCTCTCTCACCACACAACAGAGGTGCCAGGGATGGTGCTGCAGATGGCAACACCTTCAAGGATACTGTCCACACTGTGGCCTTTAAGAATGATCACCCTGGCTCAGCACTTGTAGCTTAGTGAATAGGGTGCCAGCCACATACACCGAGGCTGGCGAGTTCGAGCCTGGCCCGGGCCTGCTAAACAACAATGACAATTCCAATCAAAAAATAGCCAGGAGTCTGAGGCAAAAGAATGCTTAAGCCCAAGAGTTTGAAGTTGCTATGAGCTGTGATGCCACAGCACTCTATCCAGGGCGATAGCTTGAGGCTCTGTCTCAAAAAAAAAAAAAAAAAAAAAGAATGATCACCCTTGGAGTTGCAAAACAAAAGGTACTGGGCAGGAGGGTGCTAATGTCCTTATTTTGCAGAGGAAGGAACTAAGGCCTGGGATAGGACCAGACTGAGAGGTCCATGAGGGCAGGAACAGAGCCTGTCCTTCCCCACTGTACTCCTAGAACCAGCACAAGGCCTGGCACACAAGGCCTGGCAAACACAGGTGAATAGATGGAATAGGAGTATAACAATGAAGAAATGATCCTTTTGAGTGAGAACCCATGTGCCAAGGCCCAAGCTAGGAGGACTGGAGAGTCCAACTGATTTGACTCCAACTCCGCCCTCAGTGCACCGTAAAAAGTTGGGCACTTTCCTGTCTCTCGTGGGGCTCCAGACCCTCAGTGAGTAGGCCCTGGTTCAGAGGCCCCATCTCCCTGAGTAGCTGAAGTTCCAAGACAGGCTCCCCTCTATGTTGCCAAAGCTAAGGACCCAGAATATTTTTTGGACTTGAGGATGTTGGTTGACTGTGCTGCAAAGCCCCTGACCTGGCCTGCTGCTGCCTGACTCTTGGCCCCGAAACCACTATTTGCAGCTTGGAGAAATTCATTATAAACATCTGATTGTCCCTGATTAGAAGAGACAATGAATTTCTATTCTGTGTTGCTCAGCTCTCTCTTTGCAAGCCCCAAATTAAAATTCCAGACCAGAGCAAGGGTTTTAAATTGGATTACTGGATGGGGTCCAGGAAGAGAGGAACAATGCAGTGGGGAGCAGGGGGTCCATCCCCTGAACACCCCTCCCTCCATATGTGTTCAGGCTACAAATAAATGTGAAAAAGAAGAAAGGGGCCAGAACTTGATTAAAAGCAAATTTAAAACATAATTAAGATCAAAGCTCATCTTAAACAACTAGGACCAAGGAGAGGGAGGGTGGTCCTCCCCCTTCTCTAGGGAGATGGGCAGAGCCACCTTGTGGGCTCAGAGCCAGGGGGGCAATGCAGCAGGAGCAGTTCCCTGACCAGAAGCACTGGGGCTCAGTGCACGCCTCAGGAATAATGTGGGAGTCAAGGGGCTACAGGCCCTTCGGGTTCAAATCCTGGCTCTGCCACCCTGGCTTGAGGTATGGCACCTCTGAGTCTCAGTGTCTTCCTTTGTGACATGGGGTAGCAGGGCTTCCTTCATAGGGTTGCTGTGAGAATGACATGTAAGAAACCCAGCACACAGTATATGACTCTCCCCATCATTCTTCCATTTATTCTTCCAAATACATTGAAAATAATTTGTATTTCCTCCTGACTGTGTACCAAGCAGTGGCTGGGCTACATGTGCAGTGGAAAGGAGACAGATATCTGTCCTGCCTCACAGGGCAGGGTCTGGCATGTGGGTGCAAGAAGACGGTTAGAGGGCCGCACCTGTGGCTCATCGAGTGGGGCACTGGCCCCATGTACCGAAGGTGGCAGGTTCAAACCTGGCCTCGGCCAAACTGCAAAAACAGAAAAATAGCTGGGCATTGTGGCGGACGCCTGTAGTGCCAGCTACTTGGGAGGCTGAGGCAGGAGAATCACCTAAGCCCAGGAGTTGGAGGTTGCTGTGAGCCGTGTGACGCCATGGCACTCTACCAAGGGTGACAAAGTAAGACTCTGTCTCCACACACACAAAAAAAGAAGAGGGTTGGAACTAGGACTCCAGACCTTAGTAGTTACCCCCAAACTATCAGGGTTGTTTGCTTCTTTAGGTGGGAAAGGGGATTGGGAGAGACTGCAGCCCTGTGGTTCCCAAGGGGACTGAGCAGGGCTGGGTCCTAGGCTCTACCTGTGGAGAATAGGCTGCTGGGTATCTGTCATTGGCACCATTCAGCAACCCCCTCAATCCGGAGGCCTGGGGGAGTGGCAGTTCCAAAGGCCTGAAAGATGTCCCTTCTTACATTTGTCAGATGGTTCCAATACAAGTTTGGGGCTGGGCAGCCTACATTTTGTAAACTGGGTAAGGGCAGCAAATCTAGGAAATAGTGTGTAAATGAGAGGTCCAGAATGAGGGGGAGAGAGCCAATGAAACCAAGAACTAGAGAAAAGAAGGGAGGGTATCTGGGCCAGGCCCAGTTCCTGAAAAGGCAGGAAGGTGGGATGCAAAGTGTCAGCTGGGCAGGGCATATGTAGTGGGGCTGCTGCTCCCACTGGAAGGGTTGGCTCTGCCTCCCCCTCAGGATGGCTCATTCCTACAACCATCTCCCCAGCTATGACCAGGAGAGCCTGAAGGTCAGCCAAGGCTGGGCTGAGCCCTGCTTTGGGTCCTTTGGGTCCACACTGGGTGGGAGGCCCTCAGATTCTATCTTCTCTGGATGTAGTCTCCACTCCAGGATGTAGTCTCTCCTTATTCCATGACTACAGGTCACACAGGGGTGGGCAGAGGACCCCAAGGGGGGCAGCAGGGCCCAGAGCCTGAAAGGGGGGACTATAGTTCTTTTCTGGGGCTTGTATAAGATGGGATCTGGGCTGGGGTGACCACCCTGACTTAGTTGCCAGGCCCCTGGCCTAAGCCTGGGCATAGCTTGTGTGGACTTGCCTATTATTTATTTCTTCTCCTTTTTTTTTGAGACAGATTCTCACTCTGTTGCCAGGCTAGAGTGTAGGGTTGTAATTATAGCTCACTGCAACCACCAGTTCCTGGACTCAAGTGATCTTTCTGACTCAGTTTCCCGAGTAGCCAGGACTACAGGTACATGTAACTGTGCCTGGCTACTTTTTAAAATTTTTTCTTAGTAGAGACAGGGTCTTACTCTTGCTCAGGTTGGTCTCGAATTCCTAAGCTTAAGTGATTCTCCTCCCTCAACTTCCCAGAGTGCTAGGATTACAAGTGTTAGCCACTATGCCTAATTTGCATATTATTTTTTAAAGTGATTTATTGAGATATAATTCACATACCAGCAAATTCATCCAAATAAAGTATACAATTCAGTGGTTTTAAGTATATTCAGAGTTGTATAACCATCACCACAATCTAATTTTAAAATATTTTCTTCACTCCAAAAAGAAACCCTGGTACCTATTAGCAGGCCCTCCTTACCACTTCCCTGGTAGCCCCAGGCAACCACTAATCTACTTCTATGGATTTGCCTATCTGGACATTTCATAGACACGAGATCAACTTTTTCCATTTAGCACAATGTTTTCTGGTTTATCCATGTTGTAGAATGTCTCACAACTTCATTCCTTTTCATTAGACTCGTCTATCTTTGACACAGGCTGGGGCAGCTGCAGGTATGCCTCTATCCAGCAGCCTAGATGCCGCTCACTCATTACTCTGCAGCCCCAGGCCCCTCCCCACCTGCTCTTCCTGGGATAGGCTGAGCACCTAGGGTCTGCCTGCTTTGTCAGGACAACCTAACAGGTCTGTCACCCCACAGAACCACAGTGCCTGGGAGCTGACAGGCACACCCTCTCTGCATATAGATGGGCAGTCTGAGGCCAAGGTGGGAGCAGAGAAATGTTCAAAGTTATGGGCAGAGCAAGGCCAAAGCAGCCCCAAGCCTGTGTGACCATGGTCTTCCAGGGTCCATTGACACCCACTCCTCATCAGAGTCTGCAGTCCACCTCAGAGACAGATTCCACCATCAATAGGTCACTATGCTGGCTGGGTGCTTGCCCAGGGCACCACTCATAGACAGACCTGGGGACCAAGAGGAATGGGAAGACCCCAAGCCCAGAGGAAGGGAGAGTTAGGGCCTGCTTAGGTCCTACCCTCATGCCCACATAGGGTCCCCAAGACTCTTGAGTCACCTGTCATGCAGCCTACCTCAGATAGCTATGCCCATGTGGGCGTAGCTCTGCTGATGACAGCCTCGCTTGAACTCAGGAAGGTCACATGATGATGAAGGGCTGGGGCACTGCCTTCACCATGCAGGATCACTCCACCATCTTGGCCCTCCCTTAACATTACAAGCCACACATACCTACCTTCAAGGCTTGCACCTTCCTGTCCAGAAGACTCTCAATGTCCCCGGCCACCTTCTCCACCAACTTCTGAGGTTCGTTCTCCTGTACCTCAAACAAGTTCCGGTTGTCCTTATAGATCTGGAAGGAAGCAGAGACCAGGAGTAAGGCCAGGTGGTCTCATTCCCAAGCTATGGACCCTGCATACCTTTTCAGCACAGCTCACCTCAGCACAGTCTTCACCTCCACCCTGAACCTGGCTTTGGCCACTGAGAGTGTGGGGGTCTAATGCCCTCATGGACTCGGGAGGGCAAGGCCAGGGGCTCCACAGTTTGCATATGGGATGAGGGCCCAGTTTAGGCTGGTCCATAGCTGGTGCTTATAGTTGGTGGGAAGCGTTTCCACTGCCTTCTCTGGGCCTCAAGGTCCCCCTTTTAGGGGTCATAAGCAGCAGCCTCTGACTAGCTGAGTCATTGTGAATAGCAGTGGGGAGAAAGTGGGCTGGACAAGAGATAGAAGGCAGGGCATCCATGGGAGATGGGGCCAATAAGCACACACCATCCACTATATCCCAACACAAAGATGCTATAATGCATGTACACACACAGCCACCCCTCCATATAGGCTCAGACATCCATATCCCTTTCACGCTGCTACCCCAGGGAATCTGCAAAAGCTCTGGGTGCTTCTGGCGCTCCTCTGTCATTCAGAGCACAGAATATGGGGAGCAGTGACCAGGGAAGAAGGGGCAGGTGAGGGAAATGAATCTGCTCATCCTTCTGCACGCACATGTGACAGCAAAAATCTGACAGCCTGTGTGTGTTATGCCTCAACGCATCCATCTGTGTGCACGTGCTGGTGTGTTGGGGGTAGGGTGGGGTTAGTGTCTCTAGATGCAGCCTGGGGGCTTATAGTCTTAGGAGCAGATTTCTTCAAGTGTCTTTGTTCATGGCTGGGGTCTTGGTTTTGTTTATGTGTGCACAGGCGTCATACACACCCCCTGGGTGTACACGTCTTCAAGCCTGACTGAGTCTATGTGCCCATTCAGCTAACCCCAGGAAGTCTGTGCCCCAAACACAGGCTTCTTCACCACAAGAGGTCATACAGTAAGCTGCTGTGTGCTGTGACTGGGCTGAGCAGAAGTAGAGGGATACAGAGAGACAGAGAGGAGGTGATGAGGGGGGATGAGGAGGTGGGAGAGGCAGCTGATGAAAGACAGACAGGCAGGAAGGGATACAGTTGACGGAGTGACAGCAAGATGTTGGGGAGATAAGGCCTCAGTCCTCTGACAGGAGAATGAGGCGGGACCAGGTGCTGCCAGAGCCCCTGCCCTGCTGCCCACTCAGTGCCTAGCAGCCCAAGGGTTAAAGCACTGCGCAAAACTAGCTCAGGCAATCTTCTCCTCCTCCTGCCGTCCTCCACCCCCTATCCCTCCCAGCTTCTCTTTTCTTTTTGTCCTTCTCTTAGAACAAAATAATTTGTAGTGAAGTTGCTCCTTCCTGCAGAGCAGTGGCAATTAGGGGGCGAGACTCAAGACTTGGCTGCATGGCCAGGAAGGATGGAGGTCACAAATGGGCACTAGGCCAGACTGTTCCCTGAGCCCCCTGGGCCCCAAGGGTCCTGTCTTAGGACAAAGGTCCTTGGATAGAAGGCAGTGATGGAAACTGACAGTGAAGAGGGGACAGATCCTGGGGGTCACTGGGGAAATGCAGGGAGCCTGGAGCCCTATGCCAGTGGGAAAACTGAGGTTCAGAAATAGGAGAGAACAGGTCATGGACGTATAACTGTGTGGCAAAGCCAAGTTCCCACAGTCTTCATCCACCCTTCCTAGGTTTGTAGACATTAAAAACATACCCTCTCCCAGGCCTTGGCTTTCTGCCCTGGATGTGTTGTGGCTATGGTTGCAGCTACACTGGCTGAAGCCTTTGCCCAGTGGCTTGTACCAGCAGGGGTCAGAGCTGCCTGGCTTCCCCTGGCCTGGGATGAAGTTCCCATACCTCTGACTCTGTTGTCAAGGTCATCCCCAGGTGCTGCCAGTCTGGGCTTCCCATGGCCGTGTAGTCTCAAGGGGTTCTCCTGGGGAAGTCCAAGAGTCCTTCTCCCTTGGAATCAAGGGGGCATGGTGACTGGGCTGGGGCTCAGTGGCTGCACAAGTGGGTCTCTAGTTGGCGTACCCCAATGCCCCATAGGGGACTGAGGGCTTAGAAGCTAGGACTCTGTCAAAAACCACCCAGTACTGAATTTCAGTATTCCATGTATAAAATAAATGAAAGAACAGCAGTCCCAACCTCACAGGCTGACCAAGGACAATAAAACTTAGGCCTCAAGGAGCCTGTACTATTATTGCTACTGCTATTGTTTTTTTTTTTTTTTTGAGACAGAGCCTCAAGCTGTCACCCTGGATAGAGTGCTGTGGCATCACAGCTCACAGCAACCTCCAATTCCTGGGCTCAAGCGAGTCTCCTGCCTCTGCCTCCCAAGTAGCTGGGACTACAG
>CAUYON010200496.1:0-14403 GCA_963573935.1 Arctocebus calabarensis | reverse complement strand
CTTCTTTGTATGTTTTTAATTATCAGACCTTAATATGTTACTTCAATAGTATATGTGTGTAATTTACAAATAAATAATGAACATTGGAAATATCTGTTTAAAATTTTTTACTAAATCAGCTGGGCCATCCACAAAGCTTGGAAACTGCTGAGTTTTAAACCATAAGGAATTGTAAAAAAAAAAAAAGATCTACTATACCCAGAATCTTACAAATTCAGTTTTACAAATTCTACCTTGTTCAAGCTGACTTCAAAGGAAATTAAAGGGGGATGTAAGGAATGAGAATGAAACAAACAAACAAAAAAACAGGAGAAAAATTCTAGGAAAGGACTTTCATTGGCTGGGTGGACCAAGTTAATACCCTAAGAAAATTGCTAAGACCAAGCATGGGCCACATGCCAATTCTCATGATCTGGAGGACCCCGGAGGACCATGTATGTTACCCAAAGGAGGAAGAAAAGGGAGAACTCTCCTGGGCAGCCCAATATAACAGCTACCACATTGCTAAACTAACTCGGAACCACAGGAACAGGCACCCTGCTCACCAGAAGATCCACGGAATCGATCGATACCAGGTCCCACACAACTGTAGTGTGTGAACAAAGGGAGAGCATCTCTATTCATCTGCCCTCAAACATCAGACCCCGGTTTATGAAGCCGGCAACGGAGCACGAAGAGTTCAAGCTTAGCCTCAGAGACCCGGCTTTGAGTCTCAATTCTGCTGTTACTGGCTCTGTGAACCTGGGAAGGCTACACAATCTCTCTCAGACCCAATTTTTCATCAGTAGAAGGAAGGAAATATTATACACATCACAGAGTAACTGCGAGGATTACATAGTAACAAAGAGGCTTATAATGTTAAATAAAGAAAAAACACAGGCAAGAGGCAATTTGTACATCCAGCTAGGCTGCATACAGCCCTGTGAATAACACCCACATGCAGAAAATATTTGGTACCATGAAACTAACAGCAGTAGTAGTTGGGCCAAAAGGGCTTGAGGAGAAAGCATTTCTGACTAATCACATTTCTTCCTATTTGTCATCTCATATTGGAGAATTTGAATTGTTGGTTCTCCAGTTCTGCTATGGCAATCCTACCCCTTTGTTCAGGGGTCAATTTTAGTGTAAAGGACAGTACTAAAGATAAGTCAGTTCTATTCTAGTATCAATATATTCTGCTATCTCTGCATTGTATGTGTCCCAATATAATAAGGTCTCTTCCTTTGACAGTGGGGAAGAAAACTTTTTTTCCTCAGCTCCTGTCTTGAGATGAACTAAATCCTTCACGTTGCAAATTCAGTGCTATTCTTCCCGGTGTCTGCTCCAGTTGCTCACGTTTTCCCAGCCGGGCTCCCATCCTCCCCAAGCCTCCTAGCCAGCCAGCTCCCTGCTCCCCCTACTCCCCGCCATAAACGGCTCTGAAGGGCCCTTTACATGCCAGAGTCATCGTTGTCCTCCTTGTCCTCGTAAGACTCTTGAGTTGCAAACAAAGCATGACTTTGCTTCAGGGGAGCACAATGCTTTGGCAGAAGCACAAGCTTCCCAGAGAAAGACACCCTTAGATTCAGAGCTTACCTCAAATCACTAAGAGGCTTATCATTTCCTCATCTATAAAATGGAGGCAATTTTAGCCATCTTACAGGGTTAACTTCAGGATGCGAGGTAATGAAGATAGATTACACAACCTAGTACACTAGACGGTAAGCTTTCCGTTGGTGTGGGTTTCCTTCTCCGGCAAAAATAACTCTTCTCCAGCCAGCCTCCAGCCCCCTGAGCACCAGCCTCCCCAGCACCTGCCGAGCCACACCGCCAGCCTGCTCTCTGCTCCTGAGACCCCCTGTGAGAGGCTAACGGTCTGTTAAAATCTCATTACACAAGTGACAACTTTTGTAGTGTATGGCTTCTGTTGACAGAGGGGAAACTGAGGCCCCAAGATGACACGCGCTGGGGTAGGTTAAAGGTGGCGGCCAATTCTTCATCACTCTCCCCACCAACAGGTGGAATTTGCCATTTGCCTTCCTCTGTTTGAGTCTGGCTGGCCTTGGGCAGCCGGGGCTGAGCTCCCGGTGGACAATTGCCACCCAGTGGCTACTCGGTGTGTCGCCCCCCGAGCCCGCAGGCGACAGCAGCCGCAGCAAGTGCCACCTGAGCCGGAGAAACTCAGAGATGTGAGCCATGATAAAATGGCTGTGACCCAGAACCAGCGCTGTGGCGAAAGGCCACATAGCTCTGGTCTGGGCCTGGGGACGCCGCGGGGTCGGACGGCCGGTGTGTGAGGAGGGTCTCTCTCGGGTCCACAAACCTCGGTCCGGGACGCGACTCCGGCCGAGCAGCGTCTGCCCCGCCGGCGCCTCACGGGGACACGCGGGCTCTGTCGCCCCCTCGCGGGGACGCGCTGCCGAGGCTGCGCCGCCCGGTCCTCCGCGGCCGGAAAGCCTCAGGCAGGCATGTCTGGGGCTCCGGACACAGAGCGATCTCTCCCCGCTAGCAGGAGCCCTCGAGGCCCGGTGGGGACAGTCAGAGACCAGGGCTGGGGCTCGCAAGCCTGGGGTCTGCCTGCCCGCCCTCTGCCCACGGAGACGCAGCCCAAGTGTAAAGTCCGGACTTGCACTTGTCAAATACAAGTACGTAAAGCTTACCATTTTGGCCGCGTTTATGTGACATTCGGGACGTTGTGCAGCCGTCACCTCCTTCCATCAGCAGAACTCCTGTCACCTTTGCAAACTGAAATCCGCTCTCGCTAAACTCAAACTCCTCATCCCCTCCCTCCAGGCCCTGGCAGCCTCCTTCCTCCTTCCCGTGACTATGAATTTGCCTATCCTAGGGACCTCAGCTAAGCAGAATCTTTGTGTGACTGGCTGATGTCACTTGTCATAATGTCCTAGCAGTCCTGAATACTCCACTGTACACACAGGTGACGCCGTGAGCTGTGCTCATCTTGGTGTACACTGGAGTCACTTCCCCCTAGGACTGTTGTGAATGCTTTGGGGAACCTCCCGTTTGAGGATCTCCTTTCACTTCTTTCTGGACGTTTTAAAAGTCCTCCTCTTCCCTCTCCCTTAGTTCACTGTTAAATGAAGAGACTGAACTCTGCCGACCTGCTGGGGACCTGTACCACCGGCGCTCCAGACTGAAGCACTTGGCCCTGTGCACTCCCCTTCCGTTCCATCAGGGGGCGACGGTGAGCACTGCAGAGCACTGACCACGAGTTGCTGCTTCACACTGACGCACTTGGTCCTGTGCACTCCCCTTCCTTTCCATCAGGGGGCGACGGTGAGCACTGCAGAGCTCTGGCCACGCGCTGCTGCTTCACAGACCCCCTCCTTCCACAGCAGCCCTGGAGGGAGGTGTTCCCTTCTGCCTGCTTTATATGTAAGAAAACTAACTCCTGCTAACATCACCAGCTAACACGTTGCAGGCATGACTTGAAGTCAGGGCCTGTGAGTCCAGAGTCCACACCCTCACACTGCCCCACTTCCTGCCCAGTCCCTGACGTGAGAAACCCATCCTCTGTGGCTCTCTCTCACCTCCCAAAGCTGAATATGAGTCCTATTTCTCCATCATTCATCTTTTTCTTCCCTTCCTGAACCAAAACTCAAGCAGTTCCGCCCTCTAAGGGGGACAGTGTGGTACATGACTTGTCCCTCGCCCTAGATAAGCACATCCCAAATCACCCTTGGAGCCCAGGCCATGCCCCACCAACTCTCTTCGCCCCATGTCATGGTGACAGTGGGGAGATGCCCCTGGCAGTGGCATCCAGCTGATGTCAGGAAAAAAGGAAAGAGAAGGCCTTTCCCAAGCAGCTCTTACTTATTCTCATCTCTCAGGCAGACCCATGACTTTGGATGGGTCCCCTTTGTCAAGAGGCAGAGCCCCTGCAGTGACCTGCAGCTCCCAAGCCTTGCCTTGCACTCCCTGGGAGTCAGAGAGGGTCAGGTGGGTCCCCTGGCCTAGTGAGAAGAGCTACCCCAGTTCTGCAGGGCAGCTACCTGCAGAAAGTCCCAGGTGACGCAGTATTTTGCTCCACTTGACTCAGGACTTTGTGTTTGGTCTCGTTTGGGCAGAAGCCAGGACGGGGAGAGCGAGAGGCTAAGTGGACGGTTTGCACATGCAACCCCCTGGGAGCCTCCACCGGGAGGGGATCCACCTGGGAAGGGACTGAGCCTCACACTGAAAGGGGGGACACCTGGACAACCTGAGGTTCATCACAGGCCCCGCCATCAGGTCAGCCAGTAAAGCTGACATCTACAAGCCAGAATCCCCTGTCCAAAGAAGGCACTTATTGTCTCAGTGCTGAGAGAGCTGAGAGGGGTGAAGTGACAGGAGACAGAGACCAACTTCTGCACAGTCAGCCTTCAGTCTTAGCATCATGAAAACCACAGAACCTCAGAGCCATAAATTTTGAAGACTCTCTAGTCACAGGTTTTTAATTAAATGATCTCAGGGAGTCTATGAATCCCTAAACCCAAACAGAGTGAGGCACAGTAGGAGTTTCCTGGGCAGAGTCTACAGCTTTCATCATGACCCAAGGGGTTCATCACGGCTGATCCCGTCCAACACACCCTTTCTTCTTCTGACAGAAAGGCCGCATGGCCGGGAGGGAAAAGGGCCCATCCATGGTCACACAACATGATGCACAACAGAGGTGGGCCTAGCTCAGGTGGCCTGTCTCGGGTGGGGTACACAACATCCCGCAATCTGGTCTGGGGGGCCAGAAGTAAAAGGCAAGGCAGAGGGGGAAGGCCCCCACAGCAATCAATAGTGTTAAAAATGAAAGAGAAGAAATGAAAACTGGGGACAGCAGTCTAGGTCCCTAGCAAACAGTTTATTATCCCCAATCCGCAGAGGTGCTGGTCCTTCTCCACTGAGTGCGAAGAAAGGCCAAGGTCTCAGCCAGATGGGGGTGGAGGGAGTGGGAGCCTCAGGGAGCACCAGCCCTGCTGCCCCTCCACCGGTCCTAAGGACCAACACGGGTCAGCCCCCGCTCCTGGTCTGAGGTCACTCTCAAGTGACAGCTTCTGCCCTGATATACCCAGCTGCTCTGGACAGGGACTTGGCCCTGCCTGGCCATCAACACATTTATAGGAAGCAAAAACGGTGCAAGGTGTGATTTTTTTTTTAAGATTGCAATTTTTAGAGTTTTCTCTGAGACCTCCCCAGCCTGGGTGGCCAGCTCTCGTGGGCCCAAGTCAGCCTTCCAGGGCAGCTCGTCCATCTCCACCACACAGGCAGCTTTGACTGCTTCAAAGGGGCTTTAGGGGTGATTTTCCCAGGGCTCCAACCTTAGCTGATCCTCTAGGAGAGCAGGGAGGAAAATCCCTGTGGAATTCTACAGGCCCAGGAAATCCCTGTGGGTGAGCCCCTCACACACCCAGAACAAATCTGCTCCCCAACACAGGTCCTGGCCTGTTTTCTCCTAGTTCCTCTTGTAGACTGGTTGCCCAGGGCAAGGACATTCCCGCGGGTTGAGAGTTTTGACAACAGTAGGCATTTTAATTTACCTCTGAGAAAGTCTAGGAACCAGTATCCCTATGTCTATGTAACCCCCAGGAACTTTGGAGGGCCATAGGGACTTGGACTCCAGACAGTCCCCAAGGAGGCCGAGGAGTAGAGATGCCTGGGACTGCTCAGAGGAGACAAAAGGAGACTTCACAGCATGGGCAGCCTGCCCGCCCCCACCCCACGAGCCAAGGCACTCTGTGGACTGAAATGTGATTAGAATGTAATGAAAGCCAAAAAATTACATCCCCAGCCCCAGTCTGGCTCATCACCCACCATGCTTTCATAGTTGCCATAACTGGGCCACAGTGTGGGGGGCCCACCTATGCCACAGAGCCACTCTAGGACGGGATATTTCTCTCCTGGGAATTAGGAGGGGGCATGATGAGGAGGTGTCTCAGCTGAGACTGCTCTGAGTTTCCACTGCTCCATGAGGTTAGGATTCGTCCTGGGGATCATGGCGCCTTCCCAGGGTAACAGTGCCTTCCTGAAGTCAGCATGCCTACCCCGGGGTCAGAGAGCCTGCCTGAGGTGAGGCAGCCTCCCCAGGGGTCAGGGTGCCCGCTAGTCGCTGCATTCACATGGGCTGGGGAAATACACATGAAGTGGGAGCCCCACACTGGCCAGGCCAAGACCAGGCCCTTCCACACACATTCTCTCCACTACCCTCTCACATACTTTCTGTTTTTTTGAATGTCCATTTCATAGGTGAGAAAACTGAGACTCAGTAAATAGACAACTCATCTGCCTGGGCCATCCAGCTAGCTGGGGTTTGAACACAGGAACTGTGTCCTCTGTAAGACACGCTTCTTAGGGCAGTGTTGGGGCAGGGTATGGCCTACAGGGGACAGCTCTCCAGCCATGGCATGGATCCAGAAGACCCCTGAGACAAGCAGTACAATGCCAGGCTTCCTCCCTCAAGTAGGAATGTTGAAGGGACGAATCCTGAACTTGGGAGTTGTTACCAGCAGCCCCCCGGGTTCCACAACCACAGCTGCCAAAACCTAGGAGTTGGCCCTTCTGACTTTCCTTGGTTTCTGTGGAAGATGCAATTACCCTTCCAATATACTGGGAGATATGGGGAATGGGGTGTTTGATTGCTTCACTTAGACAGAGTAGGTTTCTTTTGCTTGCAACCAAAGAACTTAAAATAACTCTTTCTAAAGAGATCTGAAAAGCCATACAAAGGCCTTTGGCATCCTACCTCCACTCAGAACTTACCTGGTCCTCTTCACAGCAGACCTCTGCTCCTGTCCTACTTTTTTATGAACTCCTGGGGGAAGAGCCTGAAGCCATCACTGGGCGTGTTTCACTAGTGCTGTGGTTTCTATGCTGGGAAAGCATATCTGGGGAACACGCACAATCTTCTCTGTGTGTGTCTTCATGGCAAGACATGTAGGCCAGACCTTCTCCATTTAGTGGCTGGTTGGATAAGTAGATTTGGGGTCTTTTAGGGCCAAATTACCTACTGAATCCTCTTCAAATTCATGATGGGGAAAATGGGTCCAAGTGTCACTCTTGGAAAAACATAAAGTGACAATACTGAGAATACCTAGGTGGGTGGCTGGGGGTCTAGCTCACAGAGTGGCCAGGGAAAGTCTGTTGAGGGGGCTGCATTTAATCTAAGCCTGCAGGGTAGGAGGGTGTGGGAGGAGAGTTTTCTTGGCAAAGAGAACAGAGAGTCAGTCCAAAGTCCCTGCTTTGGCAAGGAATTAGGATGTCATTGGGATCTCACAGAATTGGGCAGTATGGCCAGAGAGACAGGAAGAAGGCGGAGTGAGTTTCCAGACAGGGTTTGAATGAGGGCAGGAACCAGATCTTACAGGGCCTTGTGAGCTGTGACAGAGGAATTAGGTTTTATTCCAAAGAAATAGAAAGATTTTCACTTGAGGGTTGACACGATGTTTTAGAAGATAACTTTGGCTGATGGAGGTGGCAGAGGCTGCTAGTGATTCCCCAATAGCCAGCTCCCCTTCTTATGCTAGGGGTAGAATTTTTGTCAGTCACGAGGCTACCCAGTGAAAAATGACATTGACATTCCCAGCTTCCCTTGCAGTGAGGGTGACCCTGTGACGAGGAGATGCTGGCCAATGAAATGTGACTGGGAATGTCACCTGCAACTTCTGCCAAGCCGGCAAAGAGAAGCACATCTGGCTCCTGCTACCCCACTCCCTGCACATGGCGGGAGGGGGCCTTATAGTGGGAGGAGGAGCCGCATCCGTGGTGGGGGTGGCCCAGTGACAGCCTCAGGCTCTTCTCTGGGGGTCGAGTTCTTTAAAAACTAGGACGACAAGGAGAGGAGGTCGGCTGTGAATAGGACCAGGAGCACAGCTCCCAGCCTCTAGAGATTTGGGTGGATGAGGGAAGAGGAACACTAAAGCCAGAAGTGGGGTAAGGGAGACCCCTGCTGGCGGAACACCATGAGCCTTGGTTGCAGCCGCCTGAACCGCTGCTCTCAGCTCACCGAGTGAATGAGCGGAAAGGAAGCCTCCTTGCGGGACAGCAACCTCTACACCCTGAACTATCATCTCTAGGGTCCTTAACATTCTGACTGTCCTTGGGAGGGAGCGCTTTCTTCATTAGGCTCAGAGCCACCAAGCTCTGCACAGGACAGGTTTCCCTCCAAACACGTCTTTTTAAACACACCTCTGAGTGACAGAAATGACATTGGCAAAGGGATCTGAACGGAGGGTCCCCTTACTGGTCTGGCAAGTGGGTATCCGCGAAGCAGCCAAGAGTGGCTTTTTGCCTTCTCTGGACCCTTTGCCATAGGAAGGCAAGCACACTTGCAACAGCTCCCTGAGCTGCCAGCCACCTGGGGGGCCAAGATCTGCTTGCTGGAGAATCAAAAGATTCTTAACAGTTTTGCAAAACTCTGTCATCAACATTCCTTACCAATGCTGTGTTAACACTGTAAGTAGCACCCCTTCTGATTCAGGAAAAAACACTGTAACCTAAAAATTGTACCCTCATATTAATTTTATTTAATTTAAAAAAATTGAAAAAAACAAAAAAGAAATTTCAGTGAGAGTTGGGAACAAAAATGTTGAATATCTGTTTTAAGTCTATTGCTAGACTAGATGCTGTGAACGAGGAAGCCCAGGATGGAGAGACAGTTTTCAGCTAATAGCGTCACACCTCCTAACTTCTAGGAAATAGCAAGATGGCACGTGATGGGCAGAGCCTATAACAATGACCTGTGAGTCATTTTCTTTTCAAAATGGACTGTAAAAAATGAACCAAATTCTAGAAAAATAAAACTTGACATCAAGAAAATAGAAAAGCTGAATAGTTTTACAGTGATTAAAGAAATCAAAGCCATAGGCTCCGCTCCTGTAGCTCAAGTGGGTAAGGCGCCAGCCATATACACCAGAGCTGGCAGGTTCAAATGCAGCCCAGGCCCGCCAAACAACAATGACAGCTGCAACCAAAAAATGGCCAGGCATTGTGGCGGGTGCCTGTGGTCCCAGCTACTTGGGAGGCTGAAGCAAGAAATTGCTTGAGCCTTGGATTTGGAGGTTGCTGTGAGCTGTGATGCCAGGGCAACAGCTTGAGGCTCTGTCTCAAAAAAAAGAAAAGAAATCAAAGCTGTAAATTAAGCAAAAATGTTCCCCCGAACAAAGCTCCACCGGCAGACAGCTATCCCAGAAAATGTAACAAACATTTACAGAATATACAGAACCAATATTACACATAGCTTTCCAGGGATAAGAGAGTGGGAAACACTACCCTAGTCATTGTATAAGAAGACC
Source organism: Arctocebus calabarensis (assembly GCA_963573935.1). Taxonomy (NCBI): domain Eukaryota; kingdom Metazoa; phylum Chordata; class Mammalia; order Primates; family Lorisidae; genus Arctocebus; species Arctocebus calabarensis. Next base: position 5,152 of record CAUYON010200496.1, on the reverse strand, counting down.
AGCATAAGGCTCGGTCCCTGTGGCTCAACGGGCTAAGGCGCCGGCCACGTACACCTGAGCTAGCAGGTTCGAATCCAGCCCGGGCCCACCAAACAACAATGGTGGCTGCAACCAAAAAATGGCCGGGCGTTGTGGCGGGTGCCTGTAGTCCCAGCTACTTGGGAGGCAGAGGCAAGAGACTCACTTGAGCCCAGGAAGTGGAGGTTGCTGTGAGCTGTGATTCACAGCACTCTATTCAGGGTAACAGCTTGAGGCTCTGTGTCAAAAAAAAGAAGACCAGCATAACCTTAGTTCCAATACTCAACAAGGACATGAATAGTAAGGAAAATTACTGGACTCTCTGGGCAAACTCATTCATAGAGTGCAAAATTCTCCCCCACAATGAACAAAGTAAATCCAGTGACATGGGAAAAGAGTAATACATCATGGAATGTGAGGCCAATTTAAAATTTACATTTCCCACATTAAAAGAGAAAAAACGTGATTATTTCAAGAGATACCAAAGAGATGCACATGATAAATTTCCAGGCTGGTTTATAATAAAACTGTCATCAAACTTAGAGTGAGATGAAAATTTCTAAATCTGATAAGAGTACAACTAATATACTTGATGGTGACAAAATGAACATTCTCACAGGGTCAGGAAAAACGCAAAGTGGCCATTCCCATGGCTTCTATTGAATGTCTCACTGGAGGTCCTGGCTGGGCAAAGAAAAGGAGATAAAAGGCGTAAAGCCTGGAAAAGAGGAAATAGCATTCTGTATTTACAAATGATATGAATACATGTGCTAAAAATACTAAGGAAAAAATCTAACAGTTGGGTTTTGCAGGAATAGAGAACACACATGTGGAAATATATGAAAATAAATTGTATTTTTGTACACCTAGCAGTAGTCACTTAGAAATGAAATTTAAGAGATAACGCCATTTATGATAGCATCAAAAAATATCAAATATCTAGGAAGTCATTCATGCTGTGTTAAAGCCAGCGCATACCAGTTCTTGAGAGCCAATTGAGCCCATTGGTAACAGTTTGCTGTTGCAGCATAACACCACAAGCTCTGTAGCTTAAAACACCTGTTTATTACATAGTTCTGTGGCTCAGAAGTCCAGCATGGTGTGATTGAGCTCTGCTGAGGGTATCACTGGCTAAAATCAAGGTGTTGGCTGAGCAGAGTTCTCACTTAGAGACACGAGAAAAATATCCACTTTCAATCTCATTTTATTATTAGCAGAATTCGATCCCTGCAGTGGTAGGGATGAAGTCTCCAATTCCTTACAGGCCAGGTTCAGGGGTCACTCTCAGCAACTCAGTAGCACCTGGATTTTTTTGTCACTTGGTCTCTCCAGCAACAGAGAATTTCTCCCACATCAAATTTCCCTTCCACTTCAAATCTCTCACCTCCTGTTCAGTGACCTGCCAGAGAAAACTCTCTGTTGTTTGTTTGTTTTTATTTTTGAGATGGAGTCTCATCTGTTGCCCCAGGCTAGGGTGCCAAGGTGTCATCATAGCTCACAGCATCCTCTGTCTCTTGGGCTCAAGAGATCCTCTTGCTCCAGCTTCTCAAGTAGCTGGGACTACAAGCATGCACCCCCATTCCTGGCTGTTTTTTTTTTTCTATTTTTTTAGTAGAGACGGGGGTCTCACTCTTGCTTGGGCTGGTATCGAACCCCTGAGCTCAACCAATCCACCAAACTCAGCCTCACAGAATGCTAGTATTACAGGCCTGAATCACCACACCAGGCTTCAACTCTGCTTTGAAAAGGCTGGTATGGTAAGTTCAGAGCCACCCATCTCCCAATCTAAGGCCAAACTCTCCTTCACAAATGTACAGTAATTAAATCACAGAAGTAAAATTCTTCACCTTTATAGTCCTAGGGATTATTCAGAGTCTGTAAACCAGAGAGAATTTAATCTGGGGTAACATTTTCTAGTTCTGCCCAGCACAATCCATCCTCTGGTGCCCAAGTATTTCTCTCTCTCCCAAATGCAAAAATACATTCGCCTCCTCCCAAGGTTGGCAAGGGTCTCATCCCATTAGAGCATCAACTCAAAGTCCAAAATCTAATATAAATCTCATTAGCTCAAAAGTCCAAAGGTCCATATTACAAAATACCTAAATCAGATGTGAGTGAAGCTCCTGGATATAATTCATTAAGGGCAACTCCTAGGCACACTTCCTCTCCATCTGTAGGCCTATGGTGCTACAGTTACCTCCCCAATATTTCCATCGTACAATTGTGGGACATGAACAGGATCATAGTTAAAAACATGCTCATTCTTACACCTGCCACCAGAAATACCAAAAAGGAAAAATAGAAAAGTTGTATTTCACAAAAATTTAAAACTTTTGGTTTGTGAAAGATTGTGTTAGATGAAAATACAGTGGGAAAATATTTGCAAATCACTCATCTGACAAAGGACTAGTATCTAAAATATGTAAGAAGTTTTCAAAACTCAATAGTAAACAAAGAACCCAATTAGAAGACGAACAAAGGTCATGAACAGACTTTTTACCAAGCAGATATACAGATGGCAAACAAGCGCATGAAAAGACATTCAACATGCATTAACCAAGGCAAATTATAACTGCAGTGAGATATCACTATACACCTATCATCATAGCTAAAACAAAAAATAGTGACATTACCAGATGCTGGCCGGGACGCAGAGAAACTCAATCATTCATTATTGCATATGGGAATGCAAAATTGTACAGCCACCTAGAAAACAGTTCAGCAGTGCCTAAAAGAAACTACTATATAACCCAGCAATTACACCCTTAGGTATTTATGTGAAAATTTGTGTTCACATAAATCCATGCACAAATATTCATAGCGGCTTTTATAACCAAACATTGAAAAAAAAAACCCAGATGCCCTTCAACTAGTGAATAATTAAACAAACGACGAAGCGCCCATACCCTGAACACTACTCGGCAATGAAAAGGGATGATACACACAACGACTTGGACAAATCTTCAGAGAGAATTATGCAAAGTGAAAAATAGCCTATCCCAAAATGTCACATACTGTGTGATTCCATTTATATAATATTCTTGAAACAATGAAATTGTAGAAATTGAAAACAGACTGGTGGTTGCCAGGAGTCTGGGAGAAGGGAGCTGATGTGGGTATAAAAACATGGGCATCGGCTCGGCGCCTGTGGCTCAATGGGCTAAGGCGCCAGCCACGTACGCTTGAGCTGACAGGTTCGAATCCAGCCTGGGCCGCCAAACAACAATGACGTCTGCAACCAAAAAAAAAAAAAAAAATGGGCATCACCTTGGCAAAGGAATGTTCTTCATCCTGACTGGACATGTTATCGTATCAATGTGGTATTCTATAAGACAATCATGGGGGGAAACTGGATAAAAGCACCCGAAATCTCTCTGTATGATTTCTTACATGTGAACCTTCAATGATCTCAAAACAAAAAGTTTAAATATAAACACTGAAGTGGCTTTGGAATAGGGTAGTTGGTAGAGTTGAAAGAAAAACCCTTGATACCTCTAAACAAATGGCAGAAATATGAACATTAAAGGCACTGTTGGCAAGGAGGAGGCAGGGAGTGTGATTCAGAAATCCTGAACTGCCTTAGAAAAAAGCCAAATCTCTGTGAACAGCTCTTAATAGAAATCTGGAATTTAAGAACACTTTTGTTGAGGGCTCTAAATTAAGTAAGGAGCCTATTATTAGAAACTGGAGGCTTAGCACTCTTGTTAAGTGGTGAGTAGGATCTCAATAAAACTGCCTCCAGAAATGCAGAAAGTGGTGCTTGTAAGAGACCGTGCTCGCGTGACTAAGGAAATTTCAAAGCAAAATCCTGAAGGTGCTTTCTTTCTGCTTATATCAATAGTAAAATGAGAGAAAAGAGAGATGAATTAAGGGAAGAACTGTTAAACAAAAGGAACTGAGAATGTATGCTTCTCACCTCCAGATGGCAGAGGTGTGAAATGTGCTAACCAGCCCTGAAAGTGTGGCTTACAGCCTCGGAGGATCATTCCCAGGCCGTGAAACCTAATCAAAAATTCCTTGGACTGCTGACTCCTTTTTAACCATCCATTTCTTCCTGTTTTGAACCAGAATGCTTATAAGTATCATCTCATACTTGTCCCACAATTGTATGACAGGAGCGTTGTGGCAAATAATTGTCTCTCCATCTCTGGACACTGACTCCAGAGCTGGAGAAGGAATGTGCCCAGAAGCCTCATACACGCATGATTTAGATATTTTATGTAATGAGCTCTGGACTTTTAAGGCAATGAGATTTGTATGAGATTTTGGATTTTGATGCTCTATTCACAGGGGTGTCCAACCTTTTTTCTCTTCTGATGCACACTGTAAGAATAAGAGCAGTCTTGGGCCACTCACTAAATACACAGTGCTAATAATGAAAGCTGATTAGCAAAAAAAAGGCCCATACATACTCATAGTGATATCCAACACCACAGGTAAGCAAAACAGTCCTCACAAAATCAATAAGTGGCCTGTGAGCTGCAGAGGTGGTCAATGTAAGGAACTAGGCCTACTGTACTGATTCGTGTATATGGTGCATGTCATCTATGAAAATTAGACTGACTTAAGGAGGTGGTCAGTGTAGGGAGGTGGTCAACTATGGAGGTACTACTGTATCTGAGGGCCAGAGCATGGACTGTGCTGGGCAAAATAGAAAAATGTCCACAAAGATTAGGTAACTTGGCAATGCCCGTAGCTCAGTGGGTAAGGCGCCAGCCACATACACTCAGGCTGGTGGGTTCAAATCCAGCCTGGGCCAGCCAAACATTAATGACAACTACAACAACAAAAATAGCCAGGTGTTGTGGCGGGCGCCTGTAGTTCCAGCTACTTGGGAGGCAGAGGCAAGAGAATCACTTAAGCCCAAGAGTTTGAGATGTGATGCCACAGCCCTTTATTGAGGGCAACAAAGTGAGATTCTGTCTCAAAAAATTTTTTAAAAAAAGTAATTTATTGTCCTCATATCAAAGTTGAATACATAGGATTCATGTTCCTCCATTCCTGTGATGTTTCACTAAGAATAATGTGTTCCACCTCCATCCAAGTTAGTACAAACACTGCAAAATCTCCATTTTTTTTGATGGCTGACCTCCACCAGCAACACAATAGACTAAGACAGTGGACTGTCAAGTGA